>BQNB010141587.1:0-17250 GCA_026074375.1 Tanacetum coccineum
TTTTTCACAAAATAAGCCATGAAAATTTGAGCTTATGAACCACGAAATCAGTAGATTAACAACATGAATCCCCCTATGCCCTGATACCAATTGTTAACAATAAGATACACCCTAGAACACAAGATCTGGAGGCATGGTAAAATGAAAGAGATGATTAGCCATTAAAATAGAGAGAAAAGAGAAAAGATGGGAAGATGTGTGTGTGGTTAAGAGAAAACCAAGAAAACACACACTCACACTTTTTCAAAATGTGAACTTCTACCCCTTCATGGAAGTATGGAGGGGGTATTTATAGTCCCGGGCTTGACTAGCTAAACTAACCCGAAACACGACTATAAATGATAAATGTAATTCTGGATTAGCCACCATATTTTAGGGCTAACATCAGTGAACATAGTACATTTGGTGCCATACAAATAGTGTCTCCAAACTTTAAGAGTGAACACTACTGCTCTTAATTCGAGATCATGAGTGGTATAGTTTTCTTCGTTAGGCTTAAGTTGTCGGGATGCATATGCACTAACCTTCTCTCTTTGCATTAACACCGCTCCCAGACATTGATGGGATGCATCACAGTAAACAACAAAATCGTCATTTCCTTCTCGTAATGCTAAGATTGGAGCTTCACATAGCTTACTGTATTAGCAGTTTGAGAAAGCTGACTCTTGTCTTGCCCAGTGATATACATTTATTTTTTAAGGTTTAATTTAGTCAAGACTTTGCAATCTTTAGAAATCTTTGATAATCTCCGATAAAAGGCCGGCAAGTCCTAAGAATTGACGTAATTCTGTTGTGTAAGTAGAGATTTCCAATCATTAACTGCTTCAATCTGGCGGGGTCAACATGAAGTCCTTGACTATTAATTAAGTGTCCAAGAAATTGCACGATATGAATCCAGAAATCACACTTGGAGAACTTGGCATACAACTTCTCTTTCTTGAGTAATTCTAGGATTATTCTCAGATGATTTACGTGCTCTTCTTTGTTACGAGAGTAGATGAGAATATCATCGATGAACACTATTACGAATTTTAACCAAGTATGTTTACGCAGCAGGCGCGTTTAGTTAAACCAAATGCATACTTGAATTCATAGTGGTCCTGATATCTTAGTTCTGAAAGCAACTTGGGATAATCTATCATCCCCTGACTCTCAGTTAGATGATAGCCTTATCTTAAGTTTAATATCTTCGAGTAAACACTCGAACCTTGAAGTTGGTCAATATAATCTCAATCTGGGTAATGAGTAACGATTCTTTATGGTAAGTTTATTCAACTACCGGTAATCGATACACATCCTGAAAGATTCATCTTTATTTTTGACAAATAAGACAGGAACTCCCCAGTGTGAAGTACTTGGTCGGATAAAACATCGGTCTGATAATTCTTGAAGTTGGTCAGATAGTTCCTGCATTTCTGAAGGATCTAATCTATAAGGTGCTGCTCCTGGAATCAAATCGATTTGGAATTCTACTTGGCGAACGGGAGGAAGGCCAGGTAGATCTTCAAGAAAAACTTCCAGAAATTCTCTGACTACTGGGATATCTTCTAGTCTCTTCTCGTCTGACTTCTTTTCCATTACTTGGATTACGAAAACTTGACAACCTCAGGATATATATCTTTCTGGGTTTTTATACAAGATATGAGATTTAGTCGGGTTTTACTTTGGTCACCTCGATTGATCCAATTTCACCGTTGAACTTAGGGATGTGGATGACGTTCTCGTAGTCACAAATAATTTAGCATCTGAGATACTTGGATAGCCAATCCATACAAAGATGAAACGTCGAAACTTCCGATTTTCGATCGCGCGCATAAGATCAATTCGAAGGAGTTGTTAACAAAGTCCAGAGTTGCACCCCTGAATAACGGTGTTTGTTGTCTTACATGTTTTCCGTCAGCCATTTTGATATTGTAAAAGTCATTATGTTAATGGGTGAAATATTTACATAGAGGCAAGAGATATGGATACGAAGCTTTTAATCGGCTCCAAGAATCAAATAATACTCTAGCTAATGTAGGTTTTAAGACAGAACATACCTGTGACTACGCCGGGTCTGGGACATTCTATCCCTTCAACATAGTAAGGCATCTTCCCTGGGCATTGTTGTTGGTGGTATTTCGGCACTGATTTGCATAATGCCTTTTCTCTCTACATGCATGACAAGTAACTATCACTGGTAGTAGATTACTTCCCAGTGCTAGACCCCGTTGTTTTTGCAGTTTCTTGGTCAATCTGGCGCCCTTGGTCAGATGGCCCACCTTGTTACAAGTATTACACTTAACAGTGCAAGGTCCTGTGTGATGCAGAGTACATTTCATACACAAGGGACAGTTTCCAATATACCCGTTGTTTTTAGTTTGAGTGACAGCATAAGACCTGAAGGTTTCCTGTCTTCTGTTCTGTTGTGGTTGCTGATTATTGTAGCGGTTGTTGGTGTTGGTGTTACGGTAGTTGTTGTTGTTGAAAGTTCTTCTGTCGTCAAACTTTCGTTTGTGATCACTTGATACTTGCACCGGAGTATGCTTTGTTACCTGATCCATTAGTGTCACAACTGGCAATTTTTAGAATTTTAAATAACCATGCTACCCTTTGACTTTTCGGGTCCGACTTGACTTTTTGACTTTTGATCTTTTATTGTCACATAAAAAAGATTACCGCGTAACAGGTAAAATTTTCGGAACATATTTTAATAATAAATCATATTATTATTACACATATCTCATGTGCAAATTTATTTTAACTTATTTGACTTGAAAACGAGAAGATATATGTTATTTTTAAGTTGACTTATCAAAAACGACCAGCTAGCTCACGTTTTCACGACTCGGACTCTAAAGCAATTTGATGTAAAACGACATTCCGGACAACTTTTTAGTTTTGCCCGAGACCCGGAAACAAACAGAAAATGACTAAAATACCCTCGCAAAATTTTGAAAACGAAAACAACGTGTACCGACATGAAAATAATTAAATTACGTTTAATTATCACCGTTATGAAATAAATATATTTAATAAATTATTTATTATTTTATTCAGAAAACGTTTGCTAAAAACGTGAATATTCATGTTAAAGTTTATCATTTTTTTCTGTTTCAAACAAAGCTTAACCGTGATATACAAATAAATAATAATCAATTTAAATAAATTTTATAAAATATTTATAAAATACTAGTCGCGTAAATATTTATTTCGTGGAAAAATTATTTTGAACGCAACGGTGAAACTTTCGTGTTTTGAATCATCCACTAACTAGCCTGAACGAGTCCCGAACCATTATTTTACAAAATTTACACTTATGCTTGTGGTCCATGTGGTAATATTTTACCGATCACCCCCTAAAGCTATTATACCTTTACACATTTATTTTAGAGTTTATATATATATATGATATATATAATATATATATATATATATATATATATTAATATATAGATATAATTATATATATATAAAGGATTAAGGTTAGCTCATTTTTTGTACAGATAACCTAGCCTCCCTCTCTATTATTTCCGGCGCCGTCGCCGAAATACCTCTGGCCAACAGCCGCTGCTACCTCAGCAGCCACCATCTCCTCCACGCCACACCCTACCACTTTATCTCCTCCTCACCACGCCTACACCGTCATCGTCATCATCTCCTCACCCATGCTGCCACCACAATCGCACCACCAACATCACCGCCACCCCGTTACCATCTCCACACCGTGCGCCATCACTGCCACCACCACACTGACCTCAACATCATCTTCACACCACGCAGCCACATCACACCCACCTCACCATGAACACCACACCCCACCATAGATCTACACCACCATCATCATCTCCTCATCGTCATCATCTCCAACACGCCACCACCTCATCTCAGTCGGCCACCAGCCGCTGACACCCCCAACACAATCGCGACCCTCATCTCCATCACCTACCCACCTCTGACCCACCAACAATATCATCACCACACCGCCACGCACGTCACCACCCTATCTTCATCACCACGACGCCACCACCACCTCGTTGTCATCGTCACCACCTCGATGCTGCCACCACCAGACCACCCACAAGGGTGCGTTAGGTTTAATGGCACCATAAAAGGGAGCGTTTGGCTATGAAAAAAGCACAAGGGTGCGTTTAGTTTTTATAACAAGACCGAGAGGGTGCGTTTGGTTGTTATAAACACCACTAGGGTGTGTTTGGTTTGACAGAATCCGCACAAGGGTGCGTTTGGTTTGACAGAATCCGCACAAGGGTGCGTTTGGTTTGACAGAATCCGCACAAGGGTGCGTTTGGTTTGACAGAATCCGCACAAGGGTGCGTTTGGGTGAGCAGAAAATGCATAGGGGAGTGTTTGGGTGAGCAGAAAACGTATAAGGGAGTGTTTGGGTGAGCAGAAAACATATAAAGGAGTGTTTGGGTGAGCAAAAAACGTATAAGGGAGTGTTTGGGTTAACAAAAATTCAATAAGGGTGTGTTTGGCGTAGCAGCAGCCGCAAGGGCGCGTTTGGTTGGTTGCGTTTCAGCTGAGTAGGGTTATGATCCGTTTGGTTTAGTCAGTTAATAAACACTAAAAGGATTTTGTGTGTATATATATATATATATATATATATATATATATCTATATGTGTGTGTGTGTGTGTGTGTGTGTGTGTGTGTGTGTGTTAAGTACATTTTTGGTCCTTGTGGTTTGGTGCGTTTTCACTTTTGGTTCAAAGATCAAAAAAGGTTTGGTTTTGGTCCAAAAACATAGTTTCGTTCCACTTTTAGTCCAATTCCGTAAATTAACTAAATTTTTGGATTAAAGTGGAACACAACTATGTCTTTGAACCAAAAGTGAACGAAACTATGTCTGTTGGACTAAAAGTGGAACGAAACTATGTCTTTTAGACCAAAATCAAAACTTTTTAAATTGTTGGACCAAAAGTGAAAAACGCACCAAACCACAAGGATAAGAAATGTACTTAACTCTCTCTCTTTATATATATATATATATAAACCGGATCTAAAATGGTGGTTTAAATTGGTTAAATAAGTGAATTATTTGTTATGTTCATTTTGTATATTTTACAACACAAATAGGGTATTTGGATTTGGGGATAAAAACTGTTAAGGGGTGTGTTTGGGTTTGCAACATGGATTGATTTAATTGAGGGAAAATAATTAACTTTTGTTAATATGGAAAACGTCAAATAAACGAATAGGTCATGCCGAGATTTTTATAAATCGCTACACTTAGTAAACTTTGCAAATCTTACTTTATTTTATTATCCTGAAATGACGAATTAAATGCCATCAATGAATGAGTAGATCATGAAGAACCGGTAATCAAACGTAGGCTAAATTTAGAGATTTATTTATGTCTAATCGCTACTTTAAAACGTGCGTTTTATTTTATAAAGAAACTTTCTATTAATCATTTGGGGAATATCCATGCATGGTTCGAATTATTTAGTTTCTTTTATTTTATCATCAGTTCTAATATAATACTTGAAAGTATTATATAATTAAACCATTTTATTTAGTTGTCACCTTTTAGATATAAACACATGACTGTATTATATGCCTTCGAGTTATTCTTTTGGTTGTGTTATCTTGTTTATATAGTTCACGTATAATTATATACTTGGTCATTTTTTATTAAGTAATATATACGGAATATATTACACCCTTTGCATTTACTTCTTGATTTATTTTATTTAACCAACCACCAAGCTATTACAACTTTAAATCTAAATCTTTTATTAGCGTGTCGCGTTGATGTACTCATTCATCGAAAAACCCAAATACATTATCCTAGCATAGTAGATATAACCGTTAAGATAAACAGCAACTTCTTGTCGAGCCGTTCCAGTTTTTCGTTTTGTTTTGGCTCTTAATATGCGCATTCTTACCAATTGTTCTAACAACACGAGGGTGAGTTTTATTGCCCCATGTTTTTACTTGTTTTTAACATATATTTTTGGGGTGAGAACATGCTGTTTTGCAAAATGCATTTACATGGTTGATTACAAATTGGTTTACATACTCATTTACATAGCTCGCTATGGGATACAATATTTGACTTTATTTTTGGTCTCAAATACATACTTTACTTTTGAAATGATTACGAATTAGCTTAGGCGGATTGATCTGATAACTACAAGTAAATGCTCGGGTGTTCTTGGAAGGGACACCTGTGAGGGGTACACAGTCATTATTGCTTGGGTGTTCTTGGAAGGGACACCTGTAAGGGGTACACATTCATTATTGCTCGGGTGTTCTTGGAAGGGACACCTGCGAAGGGTACACATTCATTATTGCCCGGGTGTTCTTAGAGAGGACACCTGCGAGGGGTACATATTCATTACTGCCCGAGTGTTCTTGGAGGGGACAACTGTGATGGGTAAATATGGTTTTCATTACTTCCCGGGTGTTCTTGGAGGGGACGCCTACGATGGGTACATAGTGCATCGGTTTCATGAACTTAGAGTAATTGTGATCATTGTTTGATACACATAGGAATATTTATGTTGCTTTGAATAAAGTGGCAATACATACTTTGGACAATTGCGGTCCAATTTTCATACGTACATTTTGTGACTATTTGTTGATTGAAATGGTCATGCATATTTTACAACTCTTTGATTTCTAAAAATCATACATACATTTTGGAAGAACAGTCAAGGATTGAAACTGTCATACACGCTTTACAGAACTTTGGTTCAACATTTATACTTACAAAAACCTATGAACTCACCAACTTTATGTTGACACTTTTAAGCATGTTTTTCTTAGGTAAATTAGATGCTTGGCTTACTTTATGTGCATTGGAGTCTAAATTGACAAGATTTCATTCATGGATTGCTAATTATATACAAATGATCAAATCTCATTGGGTGGTTTTCAAGCTTTTCATTGTGATGCAATTATGGGACAAATGTTATATCAATTTCAAGGAAATCAACGAGATTACTTTTCAAACGACACATTTAGAGGTCGTTCTCTTGTATCTTGTGCTGTTATATTATGAAGTAACGCCCCCGGACATATTTCCGTTGCGACCTAATTTTGGGGGTGTTACAATTAGCCTTTGGGCTATGTTAATGGCTTCCTCTAGAGTTTGAGGTTTAGAGGCGGTAACATTCCCTTCAATACTTCGAGGCAATCCCTCGATGAAAACTTGCATCATTTTCTCAGAATCTGGCACCATAGTGGGACACAAGGTTGCCAATTCCTGGAATCTTCTCACATATGTCTTGAGATCATTCCCCTTCATAGTAAGATGGTAAAATTCGTCTTCCATCTTTCGGACCTCAGTTCGGGGACATTACTTCTTTATCAAAAGCTTTTTGAATTCAACCCGTATAATCTTGTAAGCTTCTTCTATCCCAATAGGTTGGGCAAAATAATTCCACCAGGATAGAGCTTCTTCAGTTAAAGTACCAGTAGCAAACTTCACCTTGCAGTCTTCGGTACAGTTGCTACGGGAAAACACTAATTCAGTTCACTCAAACCAGCGGATAAGTCCAACACTCCTTCCGTACCTTTGAAGTTGATAGGTTAGCAGCTCATGAACTCTTTGTGGCTACACTTTCTTGCTACAGGAGCTTCTCTTTCTCTGGTGGTATTATCAGTATTTGCCATGTTAGTGGCTTATGCTTCCAAAGCTGCAGAAATACTATCAGCAACTAGTTTCTTGATGGCAGCCTGAGTCATGGCTGGTGCTTCAGATGTTGACGTCCTTTTGGGAGGCATTCTATCAACATAAGACAACACGTAATAAGAATGATATCACAATTCTTTCCTTAAAATGCGTAAGGTTCAAAAATAAACATTGTCACAATAGTGATATCATAGATACTTATTTGATATGAATTCTAACAAGCATCTAACTTATTAGTTTATTTTCTAGGGGTCATGGTAAGATTCATAATGATGAAGACGAAGATGAAATATAGGACACATGATGAATATAAAATGGGATCACCATTATATTATATCATGAACGACTTGCCTTTGTACTATACATAGTCAAAATTTGACAAGTGTTGTTATTTATACCACACATCCCGTGGCTAGGTTCTATCAAAAGCTATAACTAGTATCTAATCTAGTAGTCCGATGGTCCTTCCTGGCTGTTCTTGAGTTCATAGATTGCATTCAGAAGACTTTCCTTGTCTGCTTGGTGACGAGCCTGGATATCTTCGATGATTTGTTCTAGATTAGCAATCCTGAAGCGAGCCAGAGCAATCTTGCTGTTATTTCCCATTTGCTTTCTTTGAAGTTTAGCAATTTGAGTACGAGACTCTCGGAGTTCAGCTTCCAGATTGTCAAAATCTTGTTGTATGATCACCCGACCATTTCCGAGACCTTCTATTTTGTCTTCTATGTGCTCAATGCGGTCGAGAGAGAGTTCATCTAGGTGATTCAAAATTTCCTCAATTTGCTCCTCGTGACGTTCCAGACTTGTCTTACGAGAGCTTTCTCCTATCTCAAATGCTTGAGGTAGGGCAGAAGTAGAGGAGGATGATCGGTCATGACCTCGTTTCTTAAGTGGCAATAATTCCTCAGGAAGAAAGAATTCTTGAGGATTAAACATTGGAGATAGCATTGAAGATGGAGGCACAATAGTTGGTGGTGGAATAGGTATTTTTTTAGCATAGTATGTATGTATGACCTTCATATAGGGGTCATCATGAAAAAGTGAAAGAGTTGGTGAAGCTATTGGAACTAAACCAAATGAGTTATTTGAAGAGCTAGAATAAGTTTTTCCTGGTGAAGCTGGGACATAGTCCGAGGAAGCCGGGATATAGTCCGGAAAGTTAGAGGAAAAAAGCATCCTCAATATTGGAAGTAGGGTGGCTGGGAGAAGACATCGTTCTGTTAACAACCCAGTATTAAATAACATAAGTTATTTATATATTAGTATACTAGTTATGTACTTTACATACTATTCCGGAAGATGTAGTGGCACGGAGGACTTTCTTGGATGGAAAAAGAAAAGTAGTTATAGTTAAGGTTTCAACCTTGTTCTCTATAACCTGGCTCTGATACCAATCTATAACACCCCCATTTTTGACATATAGCAGCGGAAGCTAATCTGGGGTATTATTTCATAGTACAATAGTCATAATCATAGAAAATGACTCAAAAGAGACGTTTTTAAAAGATAAGTTATCATTCATTATTTCATCAGAGTTTTTACAAACAGAGGTCCCAAAATCTACATGAAAACATAAAGTTTGAATGATAACAGTTTTGCATCTTAACTTCGTGCTCTCTCCCTTGCCATAAGTTGCTTAATTACCTGAGATAAACATGCTAAAAAGGTCAACACAATGGTTGAGTGAAATTCATAGGTTTATGGTAAACAGTTTGAATACAAGTTCAATAGTGGGTTACGTTGTTATACACCTATAAGTGTAATAATTGCAATGAGTACAATTATTATAGAAAACAGTATTATTGCCCGAAGCTCATGCACCGAGACCTTAAGATAATCAATAATCACAATAAGTTGCCCCAACGGGTGCCTTTGCCAAACACCCGCATAGTGTTTCAAATGAAGTGCGTTTTGTTACCAGAAAGTATAGGTACACCAACGGGGAAGCTCAGTCCCAAATAGATCTATTCACAGCATTCGCGCTTACTCCAAAAAGTAATTAACGGTTCATGATAGTGGGGTTTTAATGGTAAAAGTAAGGACTTAGGCAATAATATATCAGGATATCATACAGTTGGAAAAATACTCGTATATTCATGGTTATGCATGGCATCCACTTGCGGGTTTATGAAAACATTAGAAGATTTAAAATGCGAGGCTATGAACTCACCTTAATAGGGGAAATCTGATTTATGGCAAAAGTATATAAAGTGAAAGTAACGGCTTCGTCACGTAACCTGGGGTAATATGTCATGTCTTAGTGTGATGGTTTATGTTTCAAAACTTTATAAAGTTTAATGTATTACTTTGATTTATTAATTTATAGAAATATTGTATCACTGTTCGGGCCATCATAATTCAGAGGTCATGTAGTAAATGTTTGAGGAGTCAGGACACTTTAAATCGTAAATCCAGCAAACTCGTCAAAACGTATACCCAAATGAAACTCCTTACATGAAGCTCCCTAGTAACGTGATACGATAAGATTTTAAGTTTCTTCAAAAGTTAGTCGATCATAAATTACGTTAAATATATAACGTAGTTGTTTTATAATGCGCCGATCGATGATTAATAACGATTAATGTGTCGGGTTTTAATAAAATCGAGTTTTATAATATTAATATATAATATCATATATACTAAAGATCAAGTAACAGTAGCTACAGTGTTGGGCCTGTAGCTACAGTGACGGGCCAAAAAACACACACACACTAATCTGTTTTGTATAGTTCAGTCCATTATTTACAAAAAAAAGATATCGTCTTCTACAACCTTCGATACACACACATCTACCCACAAGTTTCTACACACACCGACTTAATCAAAACCACAGTTCTTTACCAAAAAAACATACATCTTCACTTCCAAGAGCTCTAAACGGGTATGATTAAGGTATGTGGTTTTTTGTGTTAATTAATTTCTTATTTTTTGTCGTTTGGTTATACGGCTTCATCATGACTTTCAATAATTTTGGGTATGATTTGAATGCCCAATTTATCCATATTTTGATGATTATGTCTTTTTTCAGGATAGTGAATTGGTATTCAGAGAGTTGGTGTCACCGATTATTGTTTGTGGGTTTGTTTATCTATACATCTCCAGTATAAGATTTCTCTTTTTTTTCTTTGTGATTGTTATCTTAAACACGTAAAAGTTGGAAAATCACCTCTATCATATAAGTTATTTGGTGGCCACTTTGAGGATGCTCGTAAAGTGTTTGATGAAATGTCAAAGGGCTATTAAGGGTAAAATAGTGTGTGCACTAAGTAATCTGTATGTAGTATATGTGCACAAGCAGTCCAGGGTTGGGACTTTGGAATTTTTGAACAGCTACGGGTCTAATAGATGAAACCATAAGGTCGCCATCATTACTTACCAACAACATGCATCACGATTGACTTTCAACGAATGTAGAAAGCATAACTATAATGTGTATCTTCATGGCATGGCAATTTTCTTTTTCCTATTTCATAGAGTGTGTCATTTCTTTTGTTGATTTATACAGTTAGTATTAACATTGACTTCCCTTTGCAAGTTCACTTTTTCAGAAGCATAGTGAAGAAGAAGAGGGAAGATAAAGGTACGGTTTTTTCGGCCAGAGTCGTCCAGTCTGTATATAGTTATACACATTTAGCTTTTAGTCGAAAAGTTTGGAAATGAGATGCCACTCAATGAAATGTATATGAAGCCAAATTTCTCTTCCATTGCATCTTTAAATTTTATTGTTGGGTTTTGTTCATTGATTTCACAAGTAGCAGTATTTATACGAACTCAATTTGGTCTTTATTCTTTTTTATACAATATATTCCTTTCAGTTATGGGATGCACTTCGTTGTAAGAAAGTAAGAACAATGGATGGACATACCAAATTTGTTGGAACCTTGGCTTGGAGTTCGTCAATGATATATTTAGGAAGCCGTGATACAAGTATTCTTCAACGTGACCCACGTGCACATGAAAGTTTTGTTAGTAAGTTAAATGGTCACAAGTCAGGTCGTTCTAAAAAAATGGTCTCAAGTCAGAGGTGTGTCGACTTAAGTGGTCGTGTGATAATTGTCAATTAGCATCAGGTGGAAATGATAAGAAGGTACACAGTTGATTTATTTTCATATAAATGCATATATATATTACCAAGTCTATGGCAAACATAATAATTTAAAAACTGTATAACCTTTTGGTTTACGTATTAATGCAACTGTTTGTTTGGAACTAACATTCGACGCAACCAGTTTTAAAGTACCATGATCACATTGATGCTGTGAAAGTACCCATTCACACCTGAGTTGTGTAAACACGGATAGCCAGGTAACAATGCTATGCCTATAATATATATCTAAAAGACTATCAATATTTAATTTTTTTTGCTCTTTTTATTTATGTAACGTATATGTTTTTATTACTTTGCCAGGTTTGTTTGGTCAAAGAACACAAACGAACTGGTGACCACCCATGGATACTGTAAGTGGACCATCTGTTTTGCGCCTTATTAATATATATCATATCGAGGTTTTTATACATATCGACTTATTTGTGACAAATCAGGTCCTGATGGTCAGTAATTGTTTTTTTTTTATTCGGGGTGTTTTTTTTTCCCTGACTATAGACGTGAGGTTTGAAGTGAGTATGCTTTTACCTTTTCTATTGTTTTGGCTGATGCATCGTATTAATGTTTGTTTTAGAATGTAGGTGGTATACCAGCGATACCAGACCAAACTCGATTTGAGGCCTTAAAAATCCAATGGGAGATGTGGACAAGAACCCGAAATTTGTACAATCAGCTCATACTAAGGCAAAAGTATCACATGGTATGTTTCCTGACAAGTTATGTTAACTTGATATTTTTCTGAAATCCGGAGGTATATGTTTTCAATTCGAGTTTCTGATTATAAAAGTCGCCTGCAACCCAACCCTAATATCGTGTGCGGTGGGTATCGGGCTAGGTTATTTATGGTATGTCGTTCCTTAAGTTTCAAAAAAGGTGTGTTCAATGTCTGTTTAATATTTTTATTTTTGGATAAAAATAAATGTTCTGATGTCTAACCATCAACAGCGTTGTGCATGCAGACAAAATACTAAAGATCTTCTTCACACTCTACTGAGGTTGAAAGATGATGGCGGATAACATTTGTCAGTCAAAGACGAACGCTGCAATGGTTAAAGAAGATCTACAAAAAACAGGTTCGTAATATTCTCTATCTATTTGCTCCGGTATGAGTTTTATGTTTTTCATAGTGTATAGCTAAAGAAATTAGATTTTCACAAATACATCATATGCTTTGAAATTGGTCACAATCTTTTGTTTTGTACCAAGTATTAGTTTTCAGATCGAGACAAAATGTTGTTATTCATGTTACATATATATATATATATATATATATATATATATATATATATATATATATATATATATAGATATATATACACATATATACATGGGCTTTCCTTCTTCCTTAATGTATTTACATTAACTTTTCTTAATCTTGTAACTTGCAGGAAAATGGCAGCAGCTAACGGATCAAACCTAACATCTAAAAGAGCTAGAAAAATGATCGTCAAGCAACCTGAAACTATCATTCTAAGAGAACTGAAACCTACGCACTTAAACAAAGTAATAGCAGTTAAAGTATACCGAAGAGAACAACAAGACATGTACGAAACCCACTACCAGCAGGTTCTTGCTTTATACTGATTGACACAGAGGTTTGTTACACACGTTTGTAGACTTAAAATCCATAGCTCCTTAAACACACATAATAAAACAAGATATGCTTTTTTTCGTTACAAGGATATGCGATACAAGCTAATATGGATGTGCAAGATACTGCCTATTCCAATCGTTGCGTTGAACTAAATAATGCGTACAAAATTTTAGGATTTAATTGCCAGGAGACAAAAAAATGGGAACAAACTATTGACAATCAAACATCTCTCATTTTCGTAAGTACACTGAGTTTCATAAAATACTTACCACCGTCTTTCCAGAACATTATTTCAAGTTTGATGCATATAGCGAACTTGGAGAAAGAACGGATGTTAAACCGCTGTGCTCATAAGTACATAAACTATTTCCCAATCCTCACCCAGGATACATGGCCAACTAATTAAGTGTCATGATAACAGACTACATTGGTCGCATTGTACAAATCATCAACCTCATGGTCTCGGGAGAGGTAACAAGAAAACCTTAAGTAAGTAAAACTACACATCTTATAAACATGTTACAAAAACATTAGCGCTAACACAAAATTTCATTATCCCGCAGTGATAACAGCATAGGCTTTACTATGTGGAATGACATGGCCACATAATTCAATACTCAGGAATATGAAGCAATGGAAAACCCGGTTGTAATCACAGTCAGTTCGTGTTGGGTCACAAAATATGCAGGTAGTAATCGTACTATATCAACTGTATCCATTACATATGCCATCTGTAACTAACTGAAACTATATCCACTACTCTCCCTACATTATTGATCATTATTTGGGAAAGGAGTTTCTGGAGAATTTATCAGTTTGTTTTTCAAATCTTATTTTGGAACCGCTTTGGCCAACAAACTACATACAAAGTGTATAATTTATATTTTCAGAATTTTGGTGTTAAATGTGAATACAATAAAAAAACTGTGTCGGCTACTAATCAGCCCCGTTGCAATGCGCGGGCAATAAGCCAACTTGTTTTTATAATTTATATAAAAATATTATATTTTATATTTTTAAGTTTGCAAAAATAGCAATATATACCCTTGGTTTATAAACTTTTACAAGTTTAGTCCTTTATATATAAAGTATATATAATTTAAACCTTTAACTTTAGAACTTGGCAAGATAGTCTTTTATAGTTATAACTTTTAAATATTGACCATTTTCAGTCCCTTTAGTTATAAATTTCAGTAGTTACGATATATACCCCTATGCCTGGAAATATTTGCAAAACAATTCCAAAAGGACATGCAAGTTATTTTATGGTTCCAAAATGATTTTGAAGGTTATAGCTTTTAGAATAAGCAATAATTCAAAAATAAGATGTTTTAACGTAACAAAAGTTTAGAAAAAGGATTCGTTAGCTAGAAAATCAAAACGGGTCGTTTTTAGGGTTTTAATAAAAAACGCATGGGTTTGAGGATTCAAGGCTTTAACAAGAGTTCATATATGATCTTAAGAGTATTATGAACATTCTAATACAGATTATAAGCTTATTGAACAAGATTTTGAGCTTACTTGAGCTAAAATGGGTCAAAATGGGGTTTTCGGGTTTGTACGCCTAGTAACGACTTCAAGGGCTCCTTTTTCTTGATTCTTGGCTTCTATTCTGAGCTTAGGGACTTCACTTGATCCTTCTTGGTCTGAGTTAAGACTCCATTGTTGTATATGATGAAATTTGAGGTGTGATTTAAAGAGGGTGTATGTTTCGGCTTATATAGTGCTTGGAAAGCCTTTGTGCCCAAGTTTTCTTGATGGCTAAGGGTCAAGAGCTGTAGATAGTAACTAATGAAGGCTAGATGGTGAGTATGATGAGCTAGAAAAATATCTAGGCAAGGTGAAAGGGTGTTAGAGGGGTTTATGAAGGTTCGGCTAGAAAGGGGTGTCGGGAATTATAGTTTTCCTGACTTAGTACCGCTAGTTATAATAGTTAGTATCGATAGTTATAGTTTGTACTGTTAGTATCAGTTAGTATTACTTTGTATCGTCAGTACAAAATAGTTAGTACCATTTAAGAGATATGCATGAGATATTATAGGAAAAGATATGCATTATCTTTTACGCGTTTTGTAAGTCTGTTAGGGTTTATCCTTGGTGTATAAAAGGAACCCTACGACATTAGAGAATGCACATTTCTCACCAAAAAGCATTCTCATAGTTAGTAATCTGTAATCGTTTTAGCAGATCAATACAAAAGTTTAGTTATTAATATTCATTGTTCTTCTTAGCATTATAAGTTAGTTTCGATAAAACCTATAGTGTTTCATAGTCTTGTATCTCCTGTAGTTAGTGTGGAATATCCATATTGGCATTAAAACAAACCTCGGCGCCAAAAATTGATTCGTCAATAATATATATATATATATAATAAATAAGCAAACACTCAACCAATTGCCTTTGACCAAGGCAAGAAGTCAAAATTCACTAAATAAAATATATATGTAACCGGAAGTATGAGTTCCCGGGTCGTTAAGTCCCAACGAGGCTTGAATGGAAAATCGAATGACGAATTGATAAACGATGTTTGAATATTACAAGATTATGATTGGTTTTCTATTTCTACAAGTTAAATATGCAAAAACGATTAAATAAAACCTAAAAACGAAAGCTATATAACTTAAAACCTAAAACGGGCACGAAAAACGAGGGTCAAAAACCTAAATTTTGCAATTTTAACCCTAGAACAATTTTTAAACTAAAAATAGATTCTACTTGACTAAAAACGAAGTTTAAAAAAAACTAGATCGAAAACGGAGTTCGTTTGGACAAAAAACGAGTCAAAACAAAAACCGGGACAAAACCCGTTCTTTAAAAAATGAATTTTTGAAATATTAACCCTACAGAAGTTTTAACATTTTTCCTACAAAATATATGAAAAAAGAAAATTTTAAAAGAAAAGTTTATATTTTTCTGATTATTATTTTAATTTCTATGATTTTTTAAAGTTTTAAAAGAAAATAAATTATAAAAAATACTAAACGTGTATAAAAAATTCTGAAAAATTCACACAAAATAGCTAAAAGGTTGATAGTCCTAAGAAAAATATAAAAACTTACACAGCTTATCAAATAAGCTGTGTAATAAGCAAAAAGTGGGCTGAAGGCTTAAGGCCTAAAACACCCTTAAATATTAAACCCAACAAACCTCTACCGGATGAGCTATTGTAGCACAGCGGTAGAGGCTTTGGGGGGTTATAAGGGTTGAGGGCTTTGAGGTCCCGGGTTCGAGTCTTGCTCACCCGGGACTTTGGCCTTCCCCTTTAATTTTTTTTTTCAAATTTGTTTTACAAACTTAAAAAGGACATAAAAATAAGCTACTTTTATAACTACAACTTTTCACAAAAGCTTATAAATAAGCTGTAAAAAGCACTTGAAACAGGCAGAATAGCTTATTAAGCTAAATGGCTTATTTTTTTTCTTTTTGGATTTGTTAAGCTACTAGAATGCATGTAAGCTATGAAACAAGATTAAGCTAACACTAATAAGCTAATGCAGGATTAAAATAAGCAAAAAGAAAGAAAAATAAGCTTAAACAACCTGGAATAAGCTTCTGTCCTACAAGGGTCACAAACAGACAAAGGGGCTTTTTGTGGCTTAAAAATAAGCCACAAAATACAAACTTAAGAACCTATAATCTAGAAAAAGGAAAAGAGGACATAAAAGAGTATGAGAAAAAACAATCTAAACTTATTTTGAAACAAAGATAAGCTGTGAAAAAGCTGCTAGAAAAAGCTAGGAAGGACAGAATGCTTAATTGTACAAAAAGGGCTTAAAGGCTTTTTTCTTTTGGATTTTTAGACAAATTAAGCTAAGCAAAGGAGAAAATAAGCACTGATATGTGTAAAATACACATATCCATTTATACCTAAAATAACCCAAATAAACCCAAAACAGACCAAAAATGGCAAAAA
>BQNB010141588.1:0-16201 GCA_026074375.1 Tanacetum coccineum
TTGATCTTCAGTAAATCCTGTATCGAACTCCTGATGTGCGGGTTCTTCCAAGTCTTCGTCAGCGTGTATTGGTTCCTCTGCTTGAACAGACTTGCCAGTAGACTTTTAATGAGATTTGGACCTTTCTTTAGACTTGCCAGTTAACTTGGAAGTCTTCTCCTTTGGTGCACTATTTGACTCAGGTTCTTTTCCAGCTCTTCTTCTCTTGGACCCCTGGTTTGATCCAGGGGAGGGTTCTTCGTCTTCATCCTCATCATCTTGACGTCTTTGTAAGCATGACAGTATCTCCATATGATGTAAGAATGTCTTTGTTAGATTCATAAGCATCAACCAATGCTTTGTAGAGATTCTTCTGTGGAACTAATCTGTCAATTGATTTGTTATTCTTCATTTTGTCTATGAGAATCTTTTTCAGCTCCAGTTCAGATAGATTGGCTGCTACAGCATGAGATGTTTTAGCTTCATTGGATGAACGAATCAGAACTTCAGCTTCAAGTTGTTCATTTACTGACTTTTCAATTCTCGGAAAAATCTTGGTGACTTGCTCATTAACTTGCACTTTGACTTGCTCTTTGATGATTTTCCTTATATTTTCATCAATTTTATTGATGAAGTCTTCATTGTCAGCTTGAGCTTCGCTTCTAAGTCTGTCTGATTGTAGTTGAACAACTGTTTTTACGGCTTCATTCATCTTGTTGGCAAGGTACGTATCAACAATACCGGGAATTGATGAAACAACTTCAGCAAATAGGTTTGTTTGCTTGAATTCCGAGAAGTCGTCTTCCAAAGCTTTTACTCTATCTTCAAACTTGAATAAGGAACCAAAGGTTGGAAGATTTTGTAGGGAGGTACTTGGAATAATTATTGGTGTGGGAACTGGTGTTTGTTGCTAAGGTTGAACGAGAGGAATGGGTGGTGGAGGAAGTGTTGTTACAGATGAAGGAGGCATTTCAACATTCGAAGTGATGGGAACATCTACCAGAGAAGTTGACTCAGTATTCAGATTAAGAATGGAGTCAATACCTGTATCCGGATTAGGGTTGAGCATGTTGGAGATGAAGCCTGATGATACAGAAGAACTCTGCTGTTGAACTTCAGGAGTGACAGCTGTTATTATCACATGGGTATCTTCTATGACTTGAGTAGTTTGAACATTAGCTAATAAGGCATCCGTCATATCACTATCTCTTCCTTCCAGATTGATGTTCACATCCCTGTACAATTCATTCACTTATTCCTCTTCATTTATCTCCTCTTCTTCCAGCTCTTATTCATCAACATTGTCTCTTTGAGTTACTTCATCATATGTTTCATCATCAGTGGATTCAAAATGAGAAGGTGTTTGAACCCTCAGATCTGAACCCTCTTCTTCTTTATCTTCGTCATCTTGTCTTTCTTCTTCATCATGAGTGGAGAACTTGGGATGAACAAAGTCATCACCATCATTGTATGATTCAGTCTGTTTATTATCATCATCTTGACCATCATCATCATCCTTATCAGCATTGTCATCATCGTTTTTACTCAATCTTACTTCATCATCATCGTCCTCATCACTAGACTTCCAAGATATTTGTTCATCTACAGATCCATATGTAGGTACATTGGGAACCCCTGGTGAAACACCAGTTCCTTCATCTGCACCTGAACCACTGGCGTGAGAGCTATGAAATTGTGTCTTGCTTCTTTTGGTGACGATCTTCATTTGTTCAGCCTCAGACAATGCAATTTTTGATAAAGTCTCTAATCCTTGAGCATGTAGCTTCTTTTTACCTGATTTAGCTACCTTAGCGGTAGCTTTAAGTCTTTTACCTAGAGAAGCTATAAGGGCTTGATCAGTTTTCTCCCTTGTCGATCTTCGTACATACTTTGGTTTTGGAATCGCCTTTCCAGTAGCAAAATCATGGTAAGTCTTATACGCATCCGATTCCTTCATTGCTTGATTGGTTAGAGTATCAGGAAGTATGGCACCATACTTCTGAACAGTTTCATGCTTGGGGATGAATCTCATTGTGGTGAGAATAGGGTCATCATTAGCCATGTACCAGTCCACCTTGTTTCTTCTTAGAATTGATTGATCTTTTGACATGAAGTGGTTGATAATGACTTTGGTAAATCTTGGATAGTACATGTCTCTGTTCTTCTTTGACACCTTGTTTTTGATTTGATAAACTAAGTCTTCCCATAGAAGGTAGACATAGTCAACCTTCTTCTCGTTATACATACCCCAAATGATTTGATCCCGAAAGAGACGAAGTTGATCAAGTCTAGTTGCTTTACCACTAAGACATTTGTGATGATGGTACTGAATGTTCTCCAAGGTTGATATAGAGTATCAACCTTAAAATCAGAGAGTGAGTTGATATTTCCAGGGTAGCCAAGTTCTCTTATGAAAGCAAGAATTTCCTCTTCAAATGGAGGATATTCAAACTTCTGGCCAAGAAGATTTGGGCAAATCTGAAGCATATCTCTGAAAGTTTCCAGATCAAAAGAGTAATTCTTTTTGTTCATCTTGAATTTGATGCAGTGTTTGTGATAGGAAACAGTAGCCCAGAATTCATGCTTGTAGATGGCAAGTACACTTCCAGAGATCAAGAAGGCTTGATAAAAAGGTGTGAGAGAATGAACATCCAAAGCAACTTGAAAAGTGGGTTCCTTGGGCTTGAATGTAGTGCTAAATCTGTAGTTACAATTCCCAATCCTTATACGTTGTTCTCGTGGAACAAGAGCATCGTCAAGGGCTTGATGTTGTTCTTTTGTGATACTCAGGATTTTGCTAAGAAAGAGTCAATACAGTTTATATATAACCAAGTTTATATAAGACACTATAGAGACCTTTTCACGCTATGAAACTTAAGGCATGCAACACATTTAGAGAACTAATCATGGAAAGGGTTAACTTTATTTTGGCTTAATGGGTTATGTCACCTTTGTAACTTTATTAGACTATCTAGGAATCTAGTTCATTATAACTAGTAGGGATTTAGATTACCTAAGTCTTGTTTTAGTTACACTAGTTAAGCCAATTTTAACTTGATTAGATTTCAAAGATAACTAATTTTAAATTTGCTTCCTAACACAAGATTTAAGTCACCACTTGATTAGATCTTAAGTGTTTATGACATTAAGCCTTTTGTTTCCTTTGGTTAATAGAGAGAAAAACCGCACATTCGGTTCAAACAAAAACTGTGAATCCAGTTACTATTAAGAAACTGCTAGTTCGGTCACTATTAGGAAAATGCGAATTCGGTCACTATTACAAAACTGCGAGTTCGGTCACTAGCTAAAAACTGCCAGTTCGGTCACTTTATGGGATATGCGAGTTCGGTCACTTAAGGGAACTGCGAGTTCGGTCAAAAGTACTAACTGCGAGTTCAGTTCCAACAACAAACCGCGTGTCCGGTTAAAACTAAGATCCTGCGAGTCCGGCTAGGTCTAAAACTGCGAATCTGGTTAATAATAAAACTGCCAATTCATTATCAATTGCGAATCCGGTTAAAAACACAAGTGATTCACGAACATGTTATAAATTCAAAGTTCAAACATATAGCATCATGGTATTCACCTTAACATTGTTTTGCATCTCATAGTCACAGATTCATCAATTAATGATTCAAACGAGTAAGATTTTCATAACATTCAAAATTACCCATGAACATACACTTAAGATTAGGATATTAGATCACAAACTTAATCATATAAGCATAAAAAGCATGTCATTCACAAAACCCACAAACTTTTCTCATTAAAACTCAAGAACACATATTTTTGACACATAACATCAAGCAAATCTAACGCATATCACATCTTTATTAAAAACTGCTATACACGAATCATTAACACCCTAATGTGAACAAAACCCCTCAATCAATTTGAGTGTTCACATAGTTTCAATATTGAAGAACCCTCATTTGATTTTTTTAGGTTTTTAGATCTTAAAACCATGTAAAAATGAAATTCATTCAAGATTTAGTATCATAAGGGTGTAAGGATCAATGTCTTTGTTATACCTTAAGCACGAAATTGATTGAAAATGGCGTTGGAGAAGATGACGATCGAGTGAGGGTTTTGAGAGAGAAAAAGTATAAGTGTGGTGTGTTTGTGTGAGTGAAAACGGGTAGGGGGTGGAGGTGTTATAAAATATTTTATGTTTTTGACACTTCTTCCCCCTAAAGTTTGAGATCTTTTTCACTTTTCAATTATAAGTTTATTTAGGCATTTTAAGTTATCACATTGGCACAAATAGTCCTTTTAGTTTTAACTAGCATACCTAACAACTTAAATTTGCTCATATTCTCTCTAAAGACATAAACAAATAACATTTAAGGCACACTTAAGCTAAACTTAATAAACTTTCTTTAAAAATGATATTCAGTTATTGTTTAAAAACCTTTATTCCTTTTATCAAATGACTTTTTGAAGAAAATATTTGACATTTTCTCCCCCTCAAACAATAACCTGTTTTCTATTTAAAGAGCTGTAGTCGTTGTTTGAGAAGTTGAATGTCATTGAAAAGCATTTTCTGATGACAAATGTTTTATTTTTGAAAATCAAACACCATGAAATAAGATTTCTCTTATTTCAACACATAAGCGCACTGACACATACACTAATGGTAATATAGAAAGCACGGGTTGTGTTGCAAAGTAAACACAAGCCTTTGCATGGTCATAAAGTAGACCACGCCCGAGAATAAATTCCCGTTTTGAGGTCAAGATTTCTTTTTGAAATACTTGCCTTTAAGATGATGACCGGGTTGCTATCTGAAATAATAGCAAGCCATTTGGCATGTTTTGAAAACATTTGAACTTCTGCTTGAACTTCATTTACAGCCTCGTATCATTATTAAATGACATTTCTAAGACTGTAAATGTTATCGATTGTCACAAGACATGCCATTATTACCTCTTTTTATATTTTTCTTATTTTTTTTATTTTTATTTAGTTTTTAAATATTTTATATTTTTGTATTTTGTTTTTATAAAAGTTTTCTAAAAATAAAAAATCTTTTTTGTTTTTCTGGTTTTTAATATATATACATATTATATACAAGATATTTGAATAGGTACCACCACTATTCTTCTGCTTCATCTGCCAATTGTTTCAGTGTCTCCGGCGTAAAACTTCGCATTCCTAGCTTGTTGATAAGAAATTCAATCTTTCTCTGCCAAGGGCTTTAGTGAAGATGTTCGCAAGCTGATACTCCGTATTGACAAAGTAAAGCTCTACTACTCCATTCTCAACTTGCTCCTTTCTGAAGTGAAATCTGATGTCAATATGTTTTGATCGAGAATCTTAAACATTGTTGCAGCATAAGGCAATAGCGCTTTTGTTATCATAGTACATTGGAATTTTATTGAATCCAAGGCCATAGTCGGTAAGCTACGATCTTATCCAAAGGACTTGAGCACAACAACCAGACAAGGCTATATATTCAGCTTCCGTACTGGATATCACAACACTTTTTTGCCTTTTTGATGACCAGCTAACAAGTCTGTCTCCCAATAATTGCATACATCGAGATATACTTAGTCTAGTATCTTGGCAACCCGCATGATCAGCGTCTTCATAAGCTGTTAGAACAATAGAAGAATCCTTTGGATACCCGAGTCCCCTATTAAGGGTTCCTCTTAGGTATTTAAAGATTCTTTTTACAGTATGTAAGTGATTTTCGGTAGGCTTTGCCTGATACCGGGCATACATGCATACAACAAATGTAAGGTCTGGTCTACTGGCTGTGAGATACATAAGGGTGCCAATCATTCCACGATAGTGTGTAGGATCAATGACTTTCCTTTGTGTATCTTCATCCAGTTTGGTTTTCTCCACCATGGGAGTATCCACGGGGTCATTAGATTCCATACCATATTTTTTTTAAAGATTCTAGAGCATATTTAGATTGGTTTATGAAGATGCCTCTGAGACTTTGTAAAATCTGTTGTTCTAGAAAAAAAATGATATTTTGCCCATCATCGACATCTTAAACTTTAAACACATTATTTTTAAAAATTGGTCACATAGTTTAGGTGTAGTAGACGCAAAAATTATATCATCAACATAGATTTGTACCAGGATAATATCTTTGCCTTGTCTTCTGATGAACAATGTGGGATCCACGGTTCCTTTAGAGAATTCCTAAGAGAGTAGAAACTTTGACAATAGATCGTACCACGCGCGAGGAGCTTGTTTCAACCCATAGAGAGCTTTCTTAAGCTTGTACACATGATTCAGATTGTTTTGATCCACACACCCATCCGGTTGGCTGACATAAACTTCTTCGTGCAGATTGCCATTCAAGAATGCCATCTTAACATCCATTTGGTAGATGATCATATTCATGTGAGCAGCATATGCGAGGAAAATTCGAATAGCATCAAGTCTAGCCACTAGAGCAAAGGATTCCTCAAAATTAATTCCCTCTTCTTGACGGTAACCACGAGCAACCAAACGAGCCTTGTTCTTTAGAATTCCTCCTAATTCATCAAGTTTCACCATGTAGATCCATTTTAAAGTAATAACCATCACTTTATCTAGACGAGGAACGAGTTCCCAGACTTTAAGACGTTCAAATTCATTCAGCTCCTCTTGCATTGCTTCAATCCAATATGCTTGAGTTAATGAGTCTTTATAGTTCTTTGGTTCATCTGACATGAGAAAGGCATCGTAGTAACAAAATAAGGCTTGTTCATGAAGTTAGAGTCTTGTGGAAACAGGTCTTTCGTGTTCACCAATGATGTTGCCTAAAGGATGATCCTTGGTCTATTTGGTAACATGTTCTGAGTTAGGAGCAGTAGTATGCACAACAGTAGGAATAACATCCGAAGAAGAAGATGCTTCAGAATTGTTTTCTGGAATTGGAATACCAAAGAACAGATCATTATTCATGTGTGCAACATCTAAGTCATGATTGTCTTCTTCAACATCATTAGGAATGACAGGAGATTGAGTTTCGGATGTTGTTTGTGAGTTACTAGGTGATGGTGCATTTTGGTCAACAGTTATTAAGGAAGGTGAACTAGTTGATGCTGCGGGTTCTGGAGTTACTACTTCAGCAATTGGAGCAATGACTTAAGGGGATGAGCAATCAGCACTTGATGGAGGATTGCGTAATTCATCAAATAGTGGTTGAAAGAAACTATCCTAATCAGTTCTTAAAGGTGGTACGAACGGTGTTGAAGGAGGAAGGTTTGGCACGAGTCCTGAATTAATTGTTGCAGGAGTTATTTCATGAAGTACGGGTCCTGAACTGCTGTGTTTAGAAGCCATCGCAGTCAGCTCATTAAAATCTACATGAATTGTTTCAATGATTCGTCTGGTACGTCGGTTGTAAATTAGAAATGCGTTCTTTGTGGGTGCATAGCCAATGAAAATACCAATATCAGCTTTTGGTTGTAACTTACCCAAGTTCTCACTATCATTTGTCGGATAGCAGAGTGCACCAAATACATGGAAAAATGATAACTCGAGAAGTTTGTCATGTAAAAGCTTATATGGTGTTTTTCCAGGACGAAGACTTATGATGGAACGATTTTGGGTGTAACATGCGGTAGCAACTGATTCTGCCCATAAGAATAACGGAGCTTTTGCATAAATTAACAATGTGCGGGCAGCTTCAATTAGCGTATGATTACGTCTTTCAACGACACCATTTTGTTGTGGAGAGCGAGCAACAGATGTTTCATGAGTGATGTCAACATTCTCATAATATTCACGCAAAGTCTGATTAACAAATTTAGTTCCATTATCTGTTTTGATTCGTCGGACATGCATTTTAAGCCGCACTTGGATCATCTTGAGAAACTTGATTATGAAATCTAGAGCTTCATCTTTTGACCTTAAGCACTTAACCCATGTAAATTGAGAGTAATCATCGACAATGATGAGGATGTACTTCTTTCCATTAACACGTGCGACACGCATTGGTCCACAAAGATCCATGTGCAAAAGATAGAGTTTTTCTTGGTTAGTGTCTTCAGATTTAGGTTTGTGGGGTTTCTTCTTGCTTTTGCCCATTGCTCAAGCAGAACACATATGGTCCTTTTCAAATTTTAGCTTAGGGAGACCTCGAACAAGACAGTGTCTAGCTAAATGGTTGATTGCACCAAAGTTCAGATGAGACAGACGTCAGTTCCATAGCCATGACTTAGTTTTTGAGGCCTTTGACAAGAGACATATTGGGGAGGACGCCATCATATCTCCAAGAGACAGTATATACAGATTGTTGCCTCAAGATCCAGTCAATAGATCAACACCTTCTAGATTACGAATGAAGCAGGTGTGTTGACGAAAAGCAACTTCAAGGTTTGAATCACATAATTGCCCAACAAAGAATAAGTTATGTCCAAGTCATTCCACATAGTAAACCCTTAAGATCGTCACATTCCCAATCTAATAATCACCATATCCCAATATCTTTGCCACGTGATCATTTCCAAATTTTATAGTACCCAAAAATTTATTGACGAAATTGGTGAGCTGAGAGCGATCTCCAGTCATGTGCTTGGAGATGCCGGAGTCCAAATACTAGAGAACAATTTGGACGACCTGCATTCATCAAGAGAGGAACATGGAACATCAAAAACTATGGATCCCCAAGATTTACTGGGTTCTTTTTTGTTAGCAGATAAAGATTTAATATTCTTAGGTTTGCTACCGGGAACATTAGTTTTAGATTTCTTAGGTTTCCTTGAGTAAACCAATGTTACCACAGGCTTAGGTGTATCACTTTCTAGAGCAGTTGGTTTCCTAAGGGGCACTTCAGTAGTTGTGGTTATCCTAGTTAAAAGGCACACATTTCCTACTATACTGAAGGTCCAACCAGTAGGTCTCCAAGTGTTTCCAATATTTATGAACACTTTTCCTGTTGGTTTCCAAACTTTTCTCTTTGAACTTTTCTTAACAGATTTAGATTTAACACGAGCATTTACATCATTGATAAAGTCAAGAACACACAAATCATGATTATCAAATAGCATGCAACCATTACACTTAACACATAAAAGTTTAGAATTTGCATTAAGCTTGGAATGCTGCACATTTGTAGTTCCTTTAGGTTTAACAACACTATTCTTATTTTTCAAACTAGATTTAACAGTCCTAGAGTGGGCTTCTACTTTATTCTTCAGAGTACTACTTGATGGTTGCTGAATCTTATCGTTTTTGGTATTGCCTGAAGACTGTGACCCGCTAGCACTAGTAGATGGTCTTACTCCTGTAGAAGACAACGCAGGTTTGTTAGAAACTAGGTTTGAGGACAAATCTGTTTTAGGGTGTGTGTTTCCTAAGGATGTGACTCAATCTCTTTTATGTCTTTCTTGACCTTATCCTTATTTATATTTCCACTTAAAGATTTAATTCTCTCTTTCAACTTCCTTATTACCGTGTCTTTCTCTTGCGACTGAGATTTCAATTCATTTAATTCAAAATATTGATCAAAATTTGGAGCACTTTGATTTGAAACAGAATTGTCCCTTTAAAAAATTTCCTGATTAAGTTGAGTGTCAACTTCTAAAGAAATGCAATGTTTTTCAAGAGATGTGAAACTTCTGAATAGTTTATCGTAAGTTTTTTTTTAGTGAAATCCTTTTTATTGAGAAGCTCAGTCTCAAGTTTGAGACACTTTTCACATTTATGCACATTCTCATATGCATTATTCACAAAAGAATTCACAATAATGTTTACTATATCTTTGTTGATGACCTGTTCCAAGAGTCGTTCGTTTTCATTTAAAATTTGATTATGCAATGTTTTTCAAGAGTGGTATAACTTCTGAACAGTTTATCGTAAATCTCTTTTTCAACGAAATCCTTTTTGTTGAGACACTTTTCACATTCACGCTCATTCACATAAGTATTATCCACAGAAGAATTCATAATTATGTTCACTATGTATTTGTTAATGACTTGTTCCAAGAGTCATTCGTATTCATTTAAAACTTGTTTCATTTTAACTTCAAATGTTTTTGACTCTAAACAATGTTGTTCCACAGCCTGTTCCATTTGATGATAGATATTTTGGACTTCAGAAAGTTCATCAATCAAAAATTGATCGAATGTATTGAATAAGTCCTTCAGAGTTTTTACAAATGGAATTATTTTATCCTTAAAACAAGCTTTTGTATGTTCAAACCCCCACGAGCCCTCAGTGATAGTTGTGGCCGTGGTTCTTTCTTTGACAACCACATCAAAACCAGCAAGATGGTGTTTCAGTTTCTTCAAACTCGTATTTACCATGCTGACTTTAGGAAGTTCTTTTGGAACCTCAACTTTGGTGGGTATTTTAGAAGGATTAGGATCTAAAGAATTCATAGAATTTTAAGACCAAAAGGCTTGTTCAGCAGATAATTCAGTCTGTGGAATAAATCATTTTTCAAAATATTGAGAAAGTTGGTTGAGAACAGCATAATCGACTAGTGTAGTATTAACTTTCTTTTCTAACATCATTGGATCCTGTTGTTTTAAAAGCATTTTGGAACGACTCTCTTCAGCAAGCACAAGGGTCTCTTCGGAGTCAGGAATCATAATAGCACTAGTGTTCTTAATGACATTACCACCATAAAGCTTTGGTTCCAACTGCTGAGCTTTCTTTAGATAGAAAGGATTTTGAAAACCTAGAGCTTGTTTAGTGGTATGATCATAGAAAAACTGAGGTTTTGTCAACATGTAATGAGTTTGTTTAAGATGATCAATCTCTACAGACTGTTCACATGAATCTAAAACATTATCTTTACTCTTTAAATCAACATTTTGTCCTTCTTTCAAAACTTTAACTTGTTCCTTATATCTTTCAAGCTCAGCAGTTAAAGTATCATTGACACTTTTATTATCCAGATTTATCTTGGTACAATTAACTACTTAGGTTTTTAGTTGTTCAATCACAGATAATATAAGTGCATCTTGTTATGCAGATGAGCTAGAATTCTGAACAGCTCCCTGTTGTGAATCTTTCACACACTGAGAATAAGGAATGACATTGCTATCACTGGTTATTTCAGTCTCTGAATAGTTTACAACATTCGACTGTTCAGAAGATGATATCACCTGTACACCTTGATTAATCATATGGTTATCCACATTATCAAGATTGTGTACCTCAGCGAGAGCATCTAAACCATAATGAGATAAATTCGCCATGAGAGCAACTTTGGCGGTGTTGAGTTCATCATAATCAAAGTCATATGCATCCAAATCATTGGCTTGATAAGCAGCATTTTGAGTAATGACAGTCTGTGTGGCTTGAACTTCTGTTGAGCCTGGATCTGCCAAAAATGCTAGTTCCTCCTCATGTAGAATTTGACCATTTGCTTAAGCTTATACCAACAACACTTTATCCTTAAACCATGAATCATCCTGTTTCCTTTTAGGTTTAGTGCACTGTTTGGACATGTGTCCTTCCCCTTTATAGTTGTAACAAATAACAGTCCTTTGTTTCCCAGTATTGCTTCCACTTGCTCCTGGAGTGTAGGTCCTACTTATCCCCATAGTAAAAGAAATTTGCCTCCCCTGTACTGGTTGTAAGGTCACTCTTCCATCATTAATGGTAGCTTGTTGCCTAGGGTTTGATAAATTCCTTAGCTGGTTGTTGGTAGTAGGATAGCGAGATGTGATGACAACTGATAGGAATGACATCATATGGTTGATGGCATCAATAGGATCATCACCTTGCTTGAATACTAGAACAGTTAGACCTAAGTCTAATTGGGGAAATTCAGGTTGTTGTTGTTGTTGGTTAAATGTAGGAGCATATTCTAATTGAGGGATGGATAATGGTGGAGAATAAACGTTATGGTGAACTGATGATTGATAATCATTGGATGGATAAGTGATTGAAAGAGGTGTTGATGATTGATTGTTTGAGTATTGTTAAGACTGATAAGGTGATCCATACTGTAGAGACTGATATAGTGAAACTTGTGGTTGAAATTGAGAGTTTTTATATCAACACGTAACTTTCATCAATATAAATATCCATCTATTAAATTAGATGCACTGTAATATCCATCTATTATATATACCACCTTTTTATAGGGAAAATCTAAATTGCATTCATGCTTTAAACGAACTTCATTTGTATGAAATTTGTGTTGTCCCAAGTAAGCATAAAGTTGATCATTATTAGTTGTGTGCAAATCCCGAACCAGTTTGACATACGGCACAAATTTGGCTACGCACTTCAGTATAGGGAAGTGTATTCAAAAACTTGTGTTGTTCACCCCTGAAATTGTTTCTAGGAGTTTCATATTGTAGATTGTCATGTCATTTGAGTAGCAGTGAAAATCTCAAAGTAGAAATCACGTAGTTTTTACCCGTCTTATAAGCAAACTTATCGAATTCATCATAAAAGCTTACTCACTCTTTCTTGTTTCATCAATGAATTCCTTGCTGCTGAAGTTGAAATCTTTCTCCCAAATTCCTTGTCGATTTTAATGATTGCTAACAAGTGCATAGACCAATCTGTGGGGTAATCTTAGGAGAATGATCATTATTGCCCTTGAAATCACAATCATCTTGTATTGCTATCTGTAATCTAATAACATCATAATATTTCTTTGGTCTAGTCACTACATTTTCCTCAAATCTAGGCCAGTGAGTGGACCATTTCATCGATTCAAGGATCAAGTCTACCATGTTTGTCTATTCATCTATTCGCAGCTCCATTTTTCTTTTCAAGATCGTACATATCTTTTCCAACAAGGTGAATGATTGACAGCACCCGACAAGAATCGCTTTGTGTTAGCTTAAGAGGTCGATCATGTGAGAAATATGTATGCGTAAAGCATTACTTGTATGATCAGAACTGGTGATTGAAAGAAATTATGTTTTGAAAGGTTGTCTTTTTATGTGTTTTAAGTTGGAAACTATCACGAAATTTTACAATATCTTGAACAAAATCGGGAAAACAAGTGAATGTTTCACGGGATTTCACAAGTCACAGAAATAAACCGTATAATTTTGTTTTAACAATTTAAGTTTTAAACTTTAGTTGAGAATTTTGCAAATTCGGTGTCCAAATGAAAAATTGCGAATTAGGTTGTCAAGTTAAACTGCGAATTCGGTTGAAACTTAGAACTGCGATTTCGGTTAACAAAGGAATTGCTAGTTCGGTTAATACGTGCAGTTGCGAGTTCGGTTGAACATTGAAAGCTACTAATTCGGTTAAACTTGAAAGCTACTAATTCGGTTGTACTTGAAAGTTGCTAATTCGGTTGAATTTAAAAGCTGCTATTTCGGTTGAACTTGAAAGCTGCTAATTCGATTGAACTTGAAAGCTGCTAATTCGGTTGTTTGAAAGCTGCTAATTCGGTTGAACTTGAAAGCTGCTAATTCAGTTGAACTTTAAAGCTGCTAATTCGGTCAACACTTGAAGCTGCTAATTCGGTCAACACTATGACGAAACACAAAATCTCAAAAATACAAAAAAACTAACTTTTGATTGTTTTTCCCAAATTTTATTATACAACTAGTATTACTAAACCTATAGGTACCTTAAAAATGTAAACTTTATGGTTTTTAAGCCAAAAATTTTGAAATCAAGATTTGTACTTTATAAGACTTTTTTGAAAACCAAAGTTGTAAAAATGAGTTTTTCTTGATTCAAAGCTTATACACCTATATCATAAAGATACTAGATTAAGTTTACCTTTGTAAATGATCTTTTAGTGTATATGAGAGCTTCGAAAAACAAAAAAATAAGAAAAAAACGTGCGGTTTGAGAAGGAAAAACAAATCAAAGAAAAACAAACACAAAAACTAAGCAAATCACTCCATGGCTCTTGATACCAATTGAAGAACAATCAAATAACATACACGGAAATAGGAAGAGAGGTGGTTTTAGAGAGAAAGAGTGGTTGGATGAACCGTTTAGATAGAGAAAGAAACATAAGAGAGAATTTGTATTAAGTGTGTGAAATAATGAACAACCAACACCCTTTCCATAGCATGGAAAGGGTATTTATACCTCCTATGGCCGGTTTGGGCCTTGGCTTACATGGGCTTTCCATGGGCCTTGGGCTAACTAGCCTATTAAGTTTCCAAAAATAAATAAACAAGCTAACTAACGATATCTATAGAAGTGACCGACAATGATACAAAAAGAACAAGGATAAAAAAAACAACAAGGATATGAAGAAAACAATGATACAAAACAATGTTGGGAATTATTGTTTTAATGATAAAAAACAATGATTTAAAAAGAACAAAAGAATAAAACAACAAGGATCAAAGTTGACAATAAGGAATTCTACAAAAGATGGAGGATTCTAAAAGATCTACTCAAAAGATTTGGTCAAAGATATGAAGATAAATATTAGGAAGATTTGTTTCCTAATACAATTAGGTTTCCTTTGTAAGTCTAGATGGACTCCCTATATAAAGAGATCCCTAGACATGGTTTTATGTATGAGAGTCGTATAAGTGCAAAAACGTGTGTGTGCACCAAAAGTGTCAAACGTGTGAGTTTGTAAAGATGTAGACGTCTATAGTTGGTTTAGCTCCAAGGTCAAAGGTGTTCTTGACTCTGTTAAATGTAGGTAATCGTTCTATAATGATCATATAGAATTGAGGCTTGTATGTGAATGAAAAACCTTGTTTAATAACATTGTTCTTATGTTTATTCCGCTGTGCAAATTATTATCTTTGTTATTATTTATCCTAGTATAGATCTAAGCAATCTAGAGCTTAAATGATCCAGAACCTATCACTTTTATATAGGTTCTATCAGGTGGTATCATAGCCTGGTGGCTCGTGATATCTAGGATCTACAAGGGTTTTAGATTTCTGTTTTTTAGTAAAAGGTGAATACGGTGTTATTAGGGTTACATAAAGAACCCTAAATCAATAAAATAGAAAGTAAGGTTTTTAGTTAATACGAATCAATGGTTGTCTAGTTTAACTTTTTTGGTTGATCGTTATACAACTTAATCACTGTATTATAACCTTGTAACACATATGTGTGTAAAACCCTAATTCTCTAAAAGTCAAGTTCCTTGGTTTCTGTTTATGGAAGACGTATCACAAAAGGATTTTATAAGCATCTATCCGCTGGGATGTAAGACACAAGATTTATTGATGATTGGTTCATGACTGTAAGGTTTTGTTATTCAAACAGTGAGCTCTTTTCATAATCAAATCGTTGTTTTTGGTATCACTATTTTTAGGGTTTCATCGCTGCGTTTTAATCGCTTTCTTCTGAACCTAAATGATTATGTATTGGTCTTCACTAATGATTTTTGATCATGATTGGTTGATGTATGCTGAATTGTGACCATAAATTAGTTAGGGTTTTGAGAAACCCTACTGTGAAGAATTGAGGATAGCATGGAAAATGTATGGTTTGATTGCTTTGACACATACATAAACCCTAATGATAAGACGATTGGTTTGACGCTGTTAAGCTGCTTTGAAATTGTTGTGTTCGTTGTTCATGATTATGTGAGAGTACTTTTGAAGTCGCTTAAAGCAGGTAAAGAAGCAGCATCAGGTTCGATGGTTGATGGTATTACTGTGTTTAGTTAAGAAAGAAGCAGCTGGTTTATTGTTTTGTATAACAAGGTTCGAATACAGGTATTAACATGATTGAAGCTGCTGGTGTTTATGAAAGTTTTGGTTTGCTGCTATTGTCGAGAAGGTTATAGAGGTTAAAGCTGCTGTTGGATGTGGATACAATCTTATTGGTTGATTTGTGATTGTATGTTATTGCTGCTAGCACACTTAGTACTGTCGGTTTTGATTAATACTGCCAATGTTATTTTAGTACTGCTAAAGTTACAAAGGTATATTAGTGCTGCCAGGTATGGATATCAGTGTGTTGGTGTGAAAAGTTAATACCGCTTCCTGTTTATTAGTATTGCTAAAGTTTGAAACGCAGGTACTATTGTTAGTAGTTACTACTATTTTGTTGGATACTACTGCTAGCGTTAAAAGAGTTGATGCTGCTAGTATTGTTCGATATCAGATGACACATGGTTTGGATAACGGATATAACAGTTAAATAACACAAAAATTTGGATCTCTTTTGGATTGAACAAAAAAGGCTATTTATATTTTGGAGTTAATTTAAAAAGGTGATTACGAAGATGATTGTTTATCACTTATTTGACGATGAAGTGGAATTACTTGGGAACGCGTTCTTATCATATCTTAAACGGCTAGCAACGTTTAAAGATAACTTGTTCGTGCTTATACGGTGTTGATGAAGACTTGCA
>BQNB010141589.1:0-17249 GCA_026074375.1 Tanacetum coccineum
GTCCTTTCCATTTCGTGCTTGGTTTTGGCTTTCTTTTTGTTTCTTTTCTTGAATATCCGTTTCCTGCACAACACAAATGTAAACATACAAATACAATATATTTTTGGTATGTTTTTAGTCTTTTAAGTCCGTTATTAATGGAGAATGGTATGTGTAATTAAGCACATACCAACTTGCAATTTTGTTGTTATTTTTTTATTACTTTGCATTCGTAACCATGTGACTTAGCATTCGTCAAAAATAAGACTTGCAAGAACAGCCTCTACAACACTTTTTGCTTCTTTTGACAAAAAGGGGGAGAAGATATGTAAACTCATCTACTAAATACTTATTTAGTAACTTTTAAATAAGCACGAGTTTATATTTTATCATCATCAAAAAGGGAGAGATTGTTAATACAAATATTCGCGCAAAAACGATATTTATATTTAATGATCTTCATGTTTTGATAATAACAAATATAATGTCATACTACGTAAAAGTTTACGTAAACAAGTTATTTAGTCGAAAGTTGACTTGACGCCGACAAATCACTTAAGGTATGAATAAGGCATTATTAAACATAGTTAATGATCAAAGAAAAATATTATCATTTGCATAATTTTTTTCTAATCAAATAATTTAAGCTAACACATGATTAATTATAAGCTAGTTATATTAATCATGTAAAGACAAAATAAGATTAACCATAAGTAAACAATCTTCCCAAATCTAGAAAATCTTTTCTTATTGGTGATAAGAAATATTTTCTTCTAAAAGAATCCATTAAACTAGTTTTAATAAGTACAAAACATTATTTTGTATAGATTTGAGGTTAATCACAAAATGACAAATATTGTCCTAGCTCCACCTACGGATCCACCAAAAGCACTAGACAGATCCAGGAGATGGGGGATCTGTGAGTCGCACGTTTGGTTCCCCTGGGACATATTTGAATTTCAAAAGGTTGCCTATAAATACCAACCTAATTCTTTCATTTTATACAACTATAATACCCCGTGTTTTAGGGTCATTGACGTCGTCAATAAATCCACAATGTATCTTTTGTATTGTACATGTTTGCTTTAAATCGTAAACGTTAAGTTTAATTGCGTACGCCAAAAATTAGCGTTCAATGTAAACGGGCATCAAATGATTAAATGTTTACATCAATCAAGTATTAAATAATTATTTTGAGAATAATTATGGTCTTTGTTCATTGTATTTTTATTGGTTGCGTAAATTGATTACGTTTCACGATAAATTTAGTTTAGGCATTCCTGGAACCACCAAAACTTTTCTACGCTTCAACAAATACCCACATTTATACCCAACACATAAAAACTACAAAAATATATCTACTCCATTAAACTTATAATACCTTGTTTCTTTGATCAAGACCAACTCCCCTAAGACACTCATTTTGTTCTTGACCACTATTGCAATCTTTTTGACCATCTATATCTTATATACATGCACTTCATGTAAGAGAACTCATACAACTCAAACACTTAGCTAAAAATCAAACTTTTCTCTCCTTTCTCTCCCTATTAGGCCACGACAAACAAACATCCCCTTAAGTAATCCATACAAAATTTTCTACCTCATTTACATACATACCTACATCATTCCTAAGATATACTAAGGTGTTTACAAGACTTGGTTAATCATTTACAAGTGTTGAAGCAAGAAATCAAGATTAGGGTTTCATATTGAATTAGGGTTTTCATAGCTTGCTAGCTTGGGTTTAAAGTCTAAACAAGGGTTTAGCACATATATCTCATCATCATCATTCATCATTAAGGTTACCTAAAACCTTTATCTTTTCATTTTCATGATTTTATATGTATATGATGTTTTATTAACCAATAGATCTTGATTGATGATTAGTGTGTGAAGATCAATGTGTAATTAGTGTGTGTGTTTAGAGAGAGAATTACCTAACTTGCCTTTTGATTAAATGAAGTTGTTATATCTAACCATGGCATAAATTACTATTTATAGCCCTTGGTTAGCTTGTTGACTAAACTTTCCTTACTTAACATATTTAGTCCCTACCATTTATAATAGTGCTTACAAGTAGAACATTTCTTTATTTCTAACATTCTCCCCCTAAATGATCTACTTGGCAACTGTAACATCCGAGAATTTTCGAAATTTTGAATGATGATTTTACCCTTTGACTTTTAGGGTCTGGCTTGACTTATAAGAACGACCATTTAAAGCACGTTTTCATTATTCGGACTCTAAAGCAATTTGAAGTAAAACGACATTCCTGACAACTTTTCAGTTTTGCCCGAGACCTGAAAACGAGCCGAAAAGGGCTAAAACAGCACCGCAACCATTTAACGAACAACATACAACGCAGGCACACAAAAATAATTAAATTTGTTTTTAGTTATCAGTATTTATTTAATTAAAATATTAAATAAATTATTAATCATTTTTTTTATTTAGAAGCGTTGTTGATAACATGAATACTCGAGCTTAAATCCATTTTTATTTCGGACGAGGCAAAACCGGTTCGCAAAATGAATAACATATATTTTATTAAATGTTATAAAATATTTATGAAATATTATCAAGGCGGATATACTCCATTTTTATCGGAAAAATGATTTGAAAAACAATGGCGCAAGTTTCGTGCGTTGAATCATTCGTTAAGCCGCTCAAATGAGTCCCGAACCAATATATTATAAAAGTTTCCTAAAACTTTCACTTTTGGTCCCTGTAAAATATTTACAAAACAAACCCTCAACTATTAAACATATTACATTTTAATATTAAAGTTTTATATATATATAAAATTTATATATTAAAATCTCATTTCCATCTCTTATACACACACAAACTTATAACACACTCTCCTTCCCTCTCCCATTATCCGGCCACCACCACCACCGCCGCCGGCGTCGCCACCGCCGGAAAAGTTTTCCGGCGAGATTTCCGACCAAAACCAAAAAGGTTACTCACCACTCGATCTATCCGATCCCCCATACCACTCTCCTTCACTCGCGGTTTCCCCCCTCCTTTTAGCCGACGACAGCCACCACAAGGGTGGGTTTGGTTTTGATATAAATCACCACCAAGGATGCGTTTGGTTTGTATTAAAATAGCCAAGGGTGCGTCGGGTTTGTGTAGCACCAAAGGGGTGCGTTTGGCAGTTAACGACCCATGGGGTGCTCGTGTTTGTTCTGTGGCAGCCGACACCAAGGGTGTGTTTGGTCCGGGTTGAAGCCACCACGACCCACAAGGGTGCGTGGGGTGTCGGGTCAAACCACCAGCGGGTGCGTTTGTTTGTTGTCACAGAATCCCTGATGAATTATTTGAAAATATGATCATATCATATCTCGATGATAACGGATGCGGAAATACGATCATTGAAATCCAATTAAGCATTGATCTCGTGAACTGTAGTGTGTGTTACCCTGGGAAACACTTACCACTAGATCATACTAGATTACTAGTTCACACGTATTTGAATCTCTTTGTCAAATCATTTCAAATAGTGACTACCGTTCAGCGGGGGGCTGGACATGAGGTATACTGGTAGGATCCATTTCATCATTGTGAATCTAATTTATAGTATCAACTGCTAGAATGTTCCGGCATTTCACTAGACTGCAATGTCAAGACAATATAATCATTGTACCTTTTGTATTATTGATGTTTAATACAAACGTACTTTTGTGCTTTAAAGATATTTTATTGAATATCAATTTGGCTCTAGACTCTTGTGCACTTTTAGTAAGCAAGGACTGGAGCAGAATGTCCTTTATTCAATACCAACATTCTCGGAATGAGAAGTCGATAGATTATGCGTTTAATCTCCGTGAGAATGAAACAAATACTTTTTGAGAAGTATTTGAGTGGCTAGGAGGGGTTGTGCATTTGCATCACTGGGTCCATGATGTCTACTTCAATACCAGAAATCAACGAATGAAATCCGATAGATTATGAGTTGACCCGGTTTCTATCCTAGTGTAGGAAAAAAAACACCCTTCATCTTTTCTTATAAGCCTCTCACTTTTCAACTCCAACCTTTTCATTTTGCTTATCATTTGATTCTTCTTCATCATATTCTTGTTACTTTTGACAACTTTATCATTTTCTTACATTTGTTTTCATTCAAAGCTTTATCACTTAAGTCCTTTTAGCATTCAAAACATGTTGATTTACACCTCAAACTCCATCACCTAGACCTAACATTCCTAAATTGGAAGGAAGACTCCGGGGTAGATCAATTCCGGTTCTGGAAGATCATAGGAGTATTTTGGGAGTAACTAAATCACACCATACAACTCAATCAACATACACCAAGATAATTCCTTTAGAAGATATCTCACAACCCATGATGAAAATAGAAATCATATCATGAGATTTTGATGATATCAAGAAAAAAGTTAGAAACAATCACTCTTGTTGTTTTTGTATGTGGTGGCATTTCTTTCTTGCATTCTTTCTTCTTTTTCTTATTCATGTGTTGCTTCATGCTTTTGTATCACATGACTTATTCTTTCATTTTTTTCCATGTTACGATTTCTCATTTCTCTCTTTCTATTTTTCTCTCACAAATCTCTCTTTCTGTTTTTCATCATTCTCACAAACATCTTATGATGAAGAAAATTTTGATCTTTAAAAGTTTTCAATCATTATAAAGACACTCCCCCTTAACATATGCCGAGAAACGATCTTGATTGATGATTAGTGTGTGAAGATCAAGGTGTAATTAGTGTGTGTGTTTAGAGAGAGAATTACCTAACTTGCCTTTTGATTAAATGAAGTTGTTACATCTAACCATGGCATAAATTACTATTTATAGCCCTTGGTTAGCTAGTTGACTAAACTTTCTTACTTAACATATTTAGTCCAGGCACTTTATATAAGTGTCTTACAGTTAGAAAATTTGTTATTGCCTATCATTTTTCTAAGATTTTTCTCTTGAAGCTTTAGTACATTATTATTCATCTCACTAACTGAGACTCTCTTATCAATAAATCTCTTGGTCATCAATCTTTTTCCTATGTTGTTTATCATTAGTCACAAGAGAAGAATTTCTAATCATACTATTGATATCTTTCTGCCTCAAGTTTAGCTTATTGTGCTTGGACAATTCAGGTGTGGTACAATCCACAACGGTTGAACTTTGAGTGTTCTGCAAAACTTCCGTTGAGTAAGTAAATCACACATTTGTTTGGTGCAACAACTTTTATTTGGTTCATTTAATTCATTGTTTTTCTCCTCAAAAGTGTTTACTTGATTCTTCAAAACATATATTTATCTTGTTATCCTCTGTTTTGATTTCTAAATCTTGCCTTTGTTGATTCCTTTCTAATTTCGTTTCTTGACATTTAGCAAATTTGTGGTTAAATCTTATTAATCAATACTTTATCAACTAAATGATCTTTGTTCTTCGATTCACTTATGATCAACTCTGATTGTTCATGATCTGTTGAGATACAATATGATTTTCATTAAAATTTTCACTAGGAGATTCATTGCCTTATGTAAATTTTTGATCATCATCATTGTTCTACAAATAAACCATTATATTGTTAGGTTATCATAATATTCTGAAGTTTCATATCAGAGTTCACTTTCAAAATTTCTGATTTTTTTTTTTATTTTAATTTTTTTTGTTATTTTTTTTTTAAAACCAACTATTTTTATTTTTAGATGTGTAAATAAGATACATCATGCAATGGTTGCTTCATACAGATGGATGAACTTTCCTCTGATCTGAAAGAACGCTTTTTCCTTTTTAGCATGAAGACCATAATTTGCATTGATCATCGTGATCTGAAATCATTACTAGACTCCATCTAAGCTTGGTCCTCTGCATGTAGACTTGTTGATCATCACTATACCTTTCTTAGCTAGCCAACATATTTGTTTGTTGTGTTTTGTCTTTTGTCTTTGCTTTCTTGCAGTCTTTGGCAAAATGTCCTCCTTCTTGCAAGTATGCACTTCACTTTGCTCATATCCGTTTATTCTATCGACTTTTCGAATCCTCTTTCTTTTCCTATGAACTTCACGTACTTGGTTTCTAGTTTGTTCGATTAAGAAGCTGAAGAAGTTCTCCAAATTGTGTTTGGTTGGTTAGCATAATACTCTCTTTCGATAAAAAGCTTTTGATAACAACGCGGTATCTTTTTCAAATCACTGAATTATCTTTCATCCTCACTTTCCTTCAGATCTGATTGAACTGCAACTTTAGTTTGCGTTTGTTCACTTTTTGTTTTCTCAGCTACCAATGCTAAGGATCTGAAGTAACCTACAAACTGCTTCTTTTATGGCCCATTGCTTCATTTACATCACTTTGGGTTGTGCTTCAGAATTAGTTGTAGCAGAGCATCAATATTGATCTATCCATTAAAGTTCTTGGTTTGCCTTATTAGTGTACCTATATTGTTTCCATTTAGTTGACAGATTGTTTAGAAACTTGTAATTCAACTCACAATTTATCATTCTTTATAACCACACTTTTTCAAACATTAATCACTTGTACGTAACGAGATAAGTATCAAGCAATAGTTCTCCTTCAGTGCTTTAGATAAGTCTCTCTACTAATATTAAATTGCAGCTTTTCCTATCTTGTTCAACATACTCCGAAACACGCATCTGCCTTTCAAGAGAATCCCATAAATCTTTAAGCAGTATCCCGTGTGCTATCAAGAAAGAGAATAATGTCATTTGGAAGCCCTTGAATCAGATGATCTTAAATGACGATCAATCTTTGATTCCTTTCTCTTCAGCATTCCAAAATTGGGGATCTTAAGAGTAGGTTTGTGCATTTGGTTGCGGTCTCCAGCAAGTGAAACTTGAGCAATAACAGGCAATGGGTGATCACTTATTAATAGAATTTATCATTGTTTTCACCCATCCGTTTGCTCTGCAGATAGTTCATAACTATTCACGCCACTGAGAGTATTCACCCCCCCCCCCATGATCTTACACAAAGGAATCCGCATTGTCGAACCAACTTAATCACGTCTCGACTCATCTTGTCTCGAACAAAAATTTTCGATCAGTCAACGATATATCCGACAAGCTTGCTCAATTTAATCACCACCAAACTTCTAACTTGCGCAAACAAAAAATTATTTAATTCGCAAGAAAAAAAATCCGTAGACTAAAAAATTATCACTAAAAAAATATTTAACACAAAATGTTAACAATTTTTTATTTTTTTTTATTATTATTTTTCGGCCCATTATCATCATTCGGTGTACAAACCTTCAACTTGAGATGAGTAACGGTTGATTAAAACTCAAGTAAGGACAAACGGTGCAAGAACGTTTCACTTTAGAGCACTAACGGTTGAATTAGAGGCACTAAGGACTAACGGTGTAAAGTTGTTGCAACAAATAGGGTTATCAAACAACTAAAGGACGAGGGAATAAGTAGTTATGAAGTCCAGGGGCTTAAGTTGTCAATTTCGAATTCTTATTAAATAATTACACACGTTTTGCCTCTGTTATTTGTTCTTCTTCGTTTGACATTGTAAAATAATGCACGATTGTAATTTTTTGATCTTTTGAACTCGATCGATTATCGTCGGTAAAATCCGAATATACCACGTTGATCGAAAAGATGTCACGATCACGATGGTATAGATTTTAAGTCCCGTAGAGCACCGTCACTCGAACCCGAAAATCCAAAAATTACATAAACGAATAGATTTTTGTTCTCGTGTGTATTAGTTCGGTTTGCACAAGGCTTTGGATTGGTTTGGTTCTTTGTAATATGACTAGATCGGTTGTGCTTTCAACTGGCTCGATCGGCTCAACTAGAAAAAAACTCGTTCGGTGTACTAGCTTTTTACTCGTTCGGTCCTCTTTGTATTTTTACTCGTTCGGCTCTTTGAATTGTAACTTGTTCGGCTCTTTGAAATTGTAACTCGTTCGATCTTCAAAAGTGTGACTAGATCGGTTGTGGAAGGCTTGAACTCGTTCTGTTCGAGGTTGGTAAACCACCTTGGCAAAAACACAAACACCTTGTTGGCACCTTTTTCTTTTCTTCGTTTCACACCGTGATTGTTTGTGTTTCGTACAACAAAACGTGACCACAACTAAGCTAACCACAAGGATGATATAAGCTCAAGAGTAAGCACTTAGGACCACCAGAAATAAGTCACGAAGAAAAGTCCAATAAGCTTGAAGAAGCTACTTTGCAACCACAATAAACCACGAAAAAAGAAGAATAAAAAAAAAAATAAGTTGCTCACCAGTTTTGTCAAAAGTTTTGAGCTTTTTGTAAAGCTAAAACAAGAACTAAAAAAGTTCTTCTCATAGCAGCCAAGAAAGTAGAGGAAAACAAAAAAAACTAAAAGTTTGACCGTTGACCAGAAAATATTCAGTTTTGACTAGAAAATTTGACCTAAAAAATCAATAATCATCAAATTTGACATTAATACTATGTATTAAGCAACTAGAAACTGATATGAATGAATAAGCACTCTAATAAGCTCAGAAACGTAATAAGCACAAATAAGCAACAAATTAAGAAATCTCAATCGCACAAACACAATCAAACACTACATAATAACTAATCCGCAATCATGGCTCTTGATCACCACATTTTTAACCAATTGATCTTGATTGATGCTTAGTGGTGAGAGCAAGGTGCTAACTTAGTGCTGTGTGTTTAGAGAGAGATTTACCTGACATTGCTTTTGATAAATGAAGTTGTTTCATCTAACCAGGGCATAAAATTACTATTTTTAAGCCTTGGTTAGCTAGTTGACTTACCTTTCCTTACTTAAACATATTTAGTCATGAACTTATAACTAGTCGTTTACAGGTAGAAACATTTCTTTATTTCTAACAAGTTTTCATAGGCATGATCACGAAGTTCATTTAGCTCATTGAGTTGAACCTTCCGGTGATCGCCCGCGGTCACTAGGTCAAAGTTTGCATGCTTTAAAGCCTAAATAGGCTGTGCTCGTCGCCTCTTCCTCCGAGTATGTTGAAATGACTGTTCCGTAAACTATATTGTTTGGAGTACTCCTTATGGGTGTTTTGTAAGCTGTGAGGTAACGCCAATGTGGTTCATCTAGTTTTATCGACCATGATGGCCACGGTTTTCGCCTATGGTCAATTAAAGTATTCTTTCACGCCACGAATTGGCTACGCAACTTGCACTTGTTTGTGGGTGATACGCGGTGGAGAGACGATGAGTGACTCCGTATTTAAGCATCGGGACCTTTTGCAACTAGTCATTGCAAAAATGAGGTTCTGCGATCATTATGATTTGCACGAGGAGCCCGAATCTGCGAAGAGTGATTGAGAATTTGCAAAAACAACTCCGGGCGTCATGTTGGGGCGATTTTGGCTTAACCCATTTCGAAAGTATCGACGGCCACACAGTATATATTTGTCCTCTTGAAGACGAGACGGCCATGAAGTTAATGCCCCAAACGTCAAAGATTTCACAGAACTGGAAATGGAATTTTGAGGCATCTCATCACGTTGTGAAATTTTTCCTTGACGCTGGCACGAGTCGCAGTTTTTAACCAACTCGTGGGCATCTTTGTAAATCGTGGGCCAGAAGAAACCGGCATCAAAGACTTTTTTGGCGGGTGGATTTGCACCATGATTCCCCCGTGGGTCTATTGTGGGCTACGACTTCGAGGATGTCGAGAGCTTCCTTGCGTGCTCACACCGCTAGGATCACTTGATTCCGACATATCTTTAAACAAGAAGGGTCATCAAAAAGTATTGCTTGTCAATCTTGAAATACGTGTTTTTGCTGGGTACGATCATCCCTACCGTTGATCTCAAAGTCCCCGCTGGTGTTTGCAAACTGGCAACCATGGGGGCATTATCATCAACCACGAAGGTAAACCATCCCAAGTGTCCGAGAGGAAATGTTTCTGTAATTTCCTTTTCTCTCGAGGCTCACTTCTAATGGGGATTTTTAAAGTCTATAAAAAGGTGTGTCGGCGGCCGAGATTTTCTGTTCTATTATCACGAATATGACATCAAATTTCTTGGAGCCAGCATAATCCATGGAGCAATCTTGGCTTAGCATCCTGCTTAGCAAGCAGATACTTGAGAGCGAACGAATGGTCGTACTACACTACTGTTTTAGACAAAAGACAAGATCTGGACCGGGTATTTCTCGAAAGCATTCACTACGCAGTAATTCTTTTTCGTTGTCGTGTTTCTTAATGTGCTTGAGCTGCGGTAATGGTTTTGCTGGCTAGTGTATGGATGGATTATGTTTGGTCTTACATTGCCCAGACGGCCCAACAGCCAAAATCACTTGCATGCACATGATTTCAAAAGGGGGGGGGGGGGGGGGGGGGGGGGTTGGGGGGGGTGGGGGTGGGGGGGGGGGGGGGGGGGGGGGGGGGGGGGGGGTGGGGGGGCGGGGGGGGGTTGGGGGGGCGGGGGTGGGGGGGGGGGGGGGGGGGGGGGGAGGGGGGGGGGGGGGGGGGGGGGGGGGGGGGGGGGGGGTGGGGGGGGGGGGGGGGGGGGGGGGGGGGGGGGGGGGGGGTGGGGGGGGGGTAGGGTGGGGGGGGGGGGGGGGGGTGGGGGGGGGGGCGGGGGGGGGGGGGGGTGGGGGGGTGGGGGGGGGCGGGGGAGGGGGGGGGGGGGGGGGGGGGGGGGGGGGGGGGGGGGGGGGGGGGGGGGGGGGGGGGGGGGGGGGGGGGGGTGGGGTGGTGGGGGGGGGGGGGGGGGGGGGGGTGGGGGGGGGGGGGGGGGGGGGGGGGCGGGGTGGGGCGGGGTGGGGGGGGTGTTGGGGGGGGTGGGGAGGGGGGGGGGGTGGGGGGGGGGGAGGGGGGAGGGGGGGGGGGGCGGGGGGGGGGGGGGGGGGGGGGGGGGGGGGGGCGGGGGGGGGGGGGGGGGGGGGGGGGGGGCAAGTCCCAATCGGGGGCAACTAGATTTGGAGCCTGGGTTAAATCATTTATGGGTCTAATGCTTCATGCATTCCTTCGTAGAGAAAACGGATTTTCTTTTTCAAGGAGGTGGTCTAGGCCGGGCGATTTTGGAAATCCTGAATAAATCGTCGGTAGAAAACCGGCAGACGAAGATATCTTCGAATCCCCATCACGGTAGTGGGATGAGGCATTTTTGCAATGCCATCAACTTGCGCCTTATCTACCTCATCCCGGTCTTAGAATCTTATGCCAAGGACTATGCCATTCCTTAACCATAAACGTGGCACTTTTTTTCCTAATTTAGCGAAGATTGGTGTCTTCACACCTTTTGGTGCATTTGTCAAATGTGGAAAAGGCAAGGGAGAAAAGAATCACCGAAAAACGAGAAATCATCCATGAAGACTTCATGGTCTTTCTAATCATATCGTAAAAGTATTCTAACCTTACACCTTTGAGAACGTGCCCGATGCATTGCATAAACCAAAAGGCATGCGACGATAGGCCAATGTCCCCAACGTGAAGGGCAGGTGAAGGTAGTCTTTTCTTGATCAAGTGGGTCAATCGGGATCTAAAAATAGCCGGAGACTCCGTCCAAAAAGCAATAGTACTCATTTTCGGCTAATCTTTCAAGCATCTGATCCATAAATAACAACGGGAAATGATCTTTACGAGTTGCATCATTGAGTTTTCGATAGTCGATGCAAACTCGCCATCCCGTAACCAACCTAGTGGGTATTAACTCATTTTCTTCATTTTTCACCACGGTTATGCCTCCCTTCTTAGGGACACAATGAACCGGGCTTACCAGGGACTATCAGAATAGGGTAAATTAACCCAGCATCATATGTAGTTTGATCACTTCTCGCTTAATAACCTCATGGTTTTGGGGTTATCACCTTTCTCTGATGTTGAACGACGGGTTGGATTTACTCCATCAAAATCTTATGGGTGCATAACTGTGGATCTATCCCCTTATTATCAGAATCTTCAAGACTATGGCATGTACTGTGGACTTAAGAACTATGATCAGGTGGTTTTATCCTCTCTTTTAAGTTTTTAGCGATTATGACGGGTAATTTGTCAGTCACCCTCCAGAAACGCATACTCAAGATGGGATGGTAAGTCTTTGAGTTCTAGGTCGGGAGGATCTTCACATGAAGATTTAATATTTTTAGGCACATTAATTTCACAAACTGGCGACGGAGGGAGATTTGGGTCACTATTGATCACACTTAATAATTCCTCAAGGTAAACAGTATCTCCCTCGGATATCATCGATGACCGTCAACACCCGGTGGTATTGAATCATCATGTTCAAGAAATGCCTTCGTCATCTCTCCATTAGAAAATCATTACTCCGAGGGAGTGAAATGATAGAGAGCGATAATCGTATAGGTTGAAGGGGGATGTGGATTGCCACTTTTAGAAATTTCAAGTACTTCTTGAACATATTCTTCACAAGCAATGTCAATAACATCGACTCGGTTAACCGATTCAATGATATTGTAGGTAGAAAGTTTAGTATCAACCAACTTTGAAGGGTCACGGATTGGACATCATGTCTAAGGTCATTTGTACACCGTGAAAACATCTATCACGGATCAAGGCACGTGCCGTCCTCAAGAAAGGTCTTCCTAAGATTAGGGGAACCCGAGGATCGGCAACGTAATCAACGACCACAAAATCGGCAGGAAAGAAGAACGTTCCAACTTTCACGAAAACATCCTCGGCGATGCCGGTTGGAGTAGAAATCGTTCGGTCGGCAAGTTCAAGAATCATTCGGGTTTTGGTCAAAGCTGGGAGACTTAGTTCTTTCCAAATGGAGAGAGGCATTAGGTTGATGCTTGCACCGAGATCGGCCAAGGCTAAGCATTCATTCATCTCCGGAAAGTCACACGGTATAAGAAATCTACCGGGGTCTCCAAGTTTCTCGGGAAACTTTTTTAGGATAACCGCCGAGCAATTCTCGTTTACCGGTGTCTTTGTCAACTCAATCATCTTATCTTTGTCATTGAGGAGCTTTCTAAACATTGGTGCAAATTTGGGCATGTGTAGGAGAGCGTCCGCGAAACTTAGCTCGAAATGGAGATTCCGAAAAATCTCCATAAATTTTGAAGCTAGAAGATCGTCTTTTTCACGGAGCTTCTCTTTGTTGGCCCTTGAAGGATAAGGCAAGGTTTGTTTAGTCTTTGAAGCAACAACGGGCTCACCAATTTGGTCATTAGTTTGGACCACCGAAGGTTGGATGTTTTCGGTGCTTGGTTGCACCGTATCCTTTGTCACCTCGGGTTCATTTTCCATAGGAGGAGAAGAAATTTGAGGTCCATTATAGGAAACACCGCTTCGGGTAGTGATTTCTTTCACATTACCTTTCGGGTTAGCAATGGTGTTGCTTGGAAGAGAACCCGAGCCTGAAGTAGAAGCGGTATTACTATTCACGAATTTAGTGATCAGGTCCGTTATATTTGCCATTTGATTTTGCATATTTTGCATAACCACGTCATTAGCTTTAACGTAGTTATCAAAATCGGGCTTAGACACACCTTGTGCTGGTGGAACTGGAGCTTGGTAAGCTGGAGCTTGAAAAGTCGGGGGTTGATTAATCTGGGGTTGATTAATCTGGGGTTGGTAAACTTGTCCTAGATTGAAATTATTACCCCTATTTTGGTTAAAATTGTTCCCCCGATTTTGGTTGAAATTGATCCCCCGATTTTGGTTGAAATTGATCCCCCGATTTTGGTTGTTTTGATGGTTTTGCATAGGAGGAAAGCCAGGAGGTCGAATTTGGTTTGCAACCATCTGAGGTCGGTAACTGACATTCCCTTGGTTGTAGTTAACTACGGCGGCTTGTGACACGTATTCTTGGATATTGTCGCGATAAATGTTTCCATCGGTGGCTGGACAATTTTGGTAAGAATGACCACCCTGCAAGTTACACAACTTTGCTTAACTGCTTTTACAAGAGCGGGAGCTGGAGTTTGGTTTTTCTTATCGAGAATCAATGCTCTAACCATATCTTTTAGCTCAGCAACATCGGATGAAACTGCTGGGGTGGAAGAGCTCGTACTCACTTTAGAAACAATGGCCTTGCTTCGTGATTGACAAACTTTGGACTTGCTCTCGATGATTTTTAGGCATTCTCGAGGCATTTTATCCAGAAAGTTACCACCTGCAGCGGAGTTCAATGAATCTTGATCATTCGAATTTAGGGCATTATAGAATGTATCGAGTTGATGCAATTCTGAAAACCCATGATGCGGGCATCCCCTAAGAAGATCATTAAATCGGTCCCATGCCTCATAAAACGTTTCATCAAATTTTTGTTGAAATCTCGTGATTTCTTTTCGATGATTTGTTGTGTTTGAGGCGACGGGAAGAATTTGTTAATGAATTTCGAAACAAGATCATCCATGTAAGAATCGATCGAGGGGGTTCTTTTTTCGAGCCATTTCCCGTGGCGGTCCCTCGAGGAAAATGGGAAAAGCATAAGCTTAAGACGTACTCAGGGACGGGTTCGGGAACTTCATCGTAGAGTTGATCTTGTTGAAATATCGGATGTGAGCAAGTTGGGTCTTTTTTTCTCTTATCATGTCCAAAAAATTGCTTGTTTTGAACAAGTTAAGTAGGACCATGCTTGATCTTTTAGTTGTTGCCGGGGTAATTTCGGGGAACAAACGATCGCATTCTTGTATACCATCGGTGGGGGTGCTTTCGAGAAATTGCGCCATGTTCGATCATCGGTCCATCGTAACTATGGGAGGATTGATAAAGTTTCTTGACTGTTATTTTGGTTTCTCAAGATTTGGTTGATTCAACAGAAGTTTGTCGGACTTGTGTGTTGTCGACGTCTCGGGCTTGAGAACGATTTTTTATTCGTGCGCCCATGCCCACAAAACAGAAATATAAAAGAAACTTTACACTAATTTTTTTTGTTTTTTTTGTTGTTTTTTCAATGATTTATTCTTATAATGTAATTTTACTTCCGGAATGAGTTAAGAACAACTTAACTAATAATCTATTACTTCACTGGTAGCTCTCACAGATAAACGCCACATGTGAGAGGGGCAGTAGAATAGCGCGAAGCTTATTTCTCCTTTCGGTAGTTAGTTTCGGTACAACCATCCTTATACCACTTTATAGTTTGTTTAACTTTTTTTAGCGTGAGCTGTATGTCGTAAGCGACACAAATGGCAAGTTTTTAAATCTTTTGTTCGAGTTGGGAACCAACAAGTTCACCGGAAGTTATTATGATAATACCTCAATTGAGAATATTATATTTTGGTATTTTACCAATTTGTGAATTTTATTTCTTTTTTATGGACAATGTTTTTATATTTTTGGTTTTTCTTTTGTTTTTAGATGATAATTATACTAAAAGAAATGAAAAATATTTTTGTATTTTTGTATTTTTATAGAAGAAAATATTCACAGATTCAAACAAAAATTGTCAAACGTAACGATAATCGTTTTTAGCCTCCCCGGCAGCGGCGCCAAAATTTGACTCGCGTGATCTTACTCCTTTTTATATATAAATAAATATAGATAAATATAAATATATAACAAGGATCATAACTAATCGCGAAATCATTGAAACGGAAATAGTATAGAATATTTCCGGGTCGTTTATGTCCCACGAGGCTTGAATGGAAAACGAATGACGGAATTGATTAATCGATGTTTGAATATGACAGGAAAAATTGATTGGGCAATACTCCTAATGGCAAAATGCATACAAAAAGATAGCAAGGAAAACAAGCCTTAGAACAAGCATTAAAAGCTAGAAGAAATGGTTAAAACACTTAAAACTTTAAAACTAAGACACAAATAAGCTTCAAATATTAAACTTAAGACAAAAACACTCAATAACGAACTGCTAACCCCTAAATAAGCAAATTCAGCAAGCAATTTAGCCAAGTTAAACAAGAGAAACTCAGCAGTACTAACAACAGTACTAACAGTATTAACTATCAGTACTAACTTGGAGTTAGTACTGCTAGCTTTGAGTTAGTACTGCTAGCTTTGAGTTAGTACTGCTAGCTTTAACAAAACACAATGAAATAAGCAAATAGGCTAAAACAGATGTTTAACTACCCCTAATAAGCACTTGAGCATAAGAATAAGCAACTATAATAAGCTAAAATGGCAACTAAGCTAAAAAGCTACAACTGATAAACTATTAAAATTGCTTTGAAAAGGCGAATAAGCTTAAATAAGTTCTACTAAAGACAGTAAACGAAAATGGTTTAATCTACTCTAAAAAGCTAAGCAAATCTTAAATAAGCAGAAATAATAAGCTGATAAGCTAAAATGAACTAACAGTACTAACAGTTTTAACTACCAGTACTAACTTGGAGTTAGTACTGCTAGCTTTAAAATCCCAAAAGAGAACTAGCAGTACTAACTAAGGGTTAGTACTGCTTGTTCCAAAAACCCCTTAAAGTTTTCACAAAACATTTTTCTCTTTTTTTTAGCTGCTTTGGTTCTAAATTGCTGAAGACAGATTATCAAGTAACAAAATAAGACACTTATAAGCAGACTTAAATTAAGAATAAGCACTTAACTAAGCTGAATCAATCTAACAGTTTTAACTCTTAACTAACAGTACTAACTAAGAAAGTGACACAAACTATTTTTAAACTAACAACTAAGCAAGATAAGCACTAAACATCATGATAAAGCATAAATAAGCAAATATAAGTAACGAATAAGCACTATAAGCAGTTCTGCACTAAATACGAAAAATAAGAAAAAGAGAAACTTACAACTCCCTTGCTCAAAACAGGGTTAAACAAAGAGTCTACAAGCTCTAGCTTGTATAAAACAAGCTAGTAGTGTCCATAAGCCCATCCAGAACTGGCTTATCATCCATAAGCTGTGATATATTTGAGTGTGGACTTTTTAGTGACTTTGGTTAAATTCTTAGTATTTGAGTTAAGACAAATGACTTATATGATTTTATAAGACTTAAAACATATTAAGTAAAGATTTTTGCAAAAAAACTACAGAGAATCAAGAATTGACTTAAAAACTCTAAATTTGCATTAAGACGAAAATTAAAGTTACAAGGCTTGGAAAAATAAAATTGCATAAAAATAAGCTGGATTTTAACTAACAATTAGATAAAAACTAAAAACCAACTCCCTTCTTGGGTTACAATGGTCCTATTTATACTAAAACGAATTAAGGTCTTGGTTTATTTTACTTTTTTTTCTTCTTTCTTCTGTGTTTCATTGTAGAGACAAAAACCAAGTGTGCTTGTTGTGTGAGGTGATTATAAAACAAATCTCAGCCTTCAATTTCTTTTGTGCTTCTTTTGAGTCAATCACAGACATCGAAATTACTTAGTAATGGTGATGGATTGCCAACATGGCATTTATACAGCTGG
>BQNB010141590.1:0-17249 GCA_026074375.1 Tanacetum coccineum
TCTATTATATTTATATTTTTCTATGTTAGTATTTACGTAATAAAAACAATACTTTCGATATTTTTATAGTTTTGTATCTTTGTAAGATTGCAAGTTGTAATTATAAAAAACTTTTATTTGTCATATTTTTATACGAGGTTTTGATTTTTTAAGTGTTGTTTATCATTAGTTATGTTTAATTTGTTGAAAACTTAGTAAGGCTACTAATTAATATATTATTAGCGGGTTCTTGATTCTTCACATTATCGTATGTAATCACAATTGTAAAATATGGCGTGAAAGTAGTAATAAACGGGGAACGCCGTGTATTTGGTGGAGCATTGCGCATGAAAAGGCGCCTCGATAAGATCCCCTGCGGGGATCAGAGCAGGTTTGGGGGAGCATCTCGCCCTAATGGAGCGCCCCGGTAAGATCCCCAATGGGTATCGATGTGGGTTTGGAGCATAGTTTGCTAATCGGATTTGGGGGATAAGGGATGGCCACCCCGCCCTAAACCCGCCCCATTGTCATTCTTACTCACACACCCAAAATACCTCTCCCTAATCACTCAAGCCAAAACACCTTTTTTGAAACTCACTATACTCGATTAGAACACAAATTCAACACAAAACCCAATTGAAATAAAAAGAAAACAAAAAACTTCCATTTAACGCAAGTCACTGCCATCACTACTAGCATAATGGCGCTAGAGATTCGGTATGATGGCGTCGGCGTGACGTAGGTCTTACGTAACTTCCCCGAACCCTTTAACTCATATTTATTATACTAATAATAGATAATATTTAAGATTTTGAATAAACGAGTACTATTTGTCAAGTACTATTTGTCAGTCGTTGGGACTAACATTGCAACGAACCGATATCCTCAGACTATTTTCGTAAGTTCCTTAAAAATATATATATTAAACTTCAACATTTTTTATAAAATTGTAGGCATGTCAGAAGCATTGCAATATTGTGCTCGTTTTGTTCGCAATTTGACGATCTTTTCAGTGACATTTTTTTTCGAATGAATCTACAGATATGCGTTCTATATTTGATAAATAAAGTTTGTTATATAAAAAAATCGTAAATGGGTAAAAGCTTAAGGTCGATTTTGTAACTTTTCATATGCTTTGAGGGTGCAATTTGAAAATTTTGAGTTTTTTTTCTTCTTTTTACATTGTTAGTTGTGAAGTCTGAATATTTAATTGCCAAACATTTCTCCTCTTTGATATAAGTTAATTATATACTATATACAAAAGGCAGGCGCCCCGGCCCGCCAAATAACCGGGTCACATTAATTTTTTTTTACCCGGCCCCACCCCCACATTAATGAAACGTTTCTTTTTTTTTTTTTTTAACAGTTATTCCTTTTTTATACCATTTTTTTTCTTTTTTTTCTGAAAATTTTTTTAAAATAAATTTTTTTTTTCTCGGAATACCCTCTCGCGCTGTTTGAGTCATCGGTCTGTTTTTTTATGAATAAAACTTTAAGTTTCCTCAAACCTCGCGCTACGCTAATCGTCCCGTTCTTTTTTTTCTCAAAAATTTTTTAAAATAAAATTTTCCTTTTTTTTTCTCGGAATACCCTCTCTCACTCTTTGAGTCATCGGTCTGTTTTTTTATGAATAAAACTTTAAGTTTCCTCAAACCTCGCGCTCCGCTAATCGTCCCGTTCTTTTTTTTCTCAAAAAATTTCTAAAATAAAATTTTCCTTTTTTTTCCTCGGAATACCCTCTCGCATGCATTAAATGGCCTTTTGCATTTAGTGTGCATTAAATGCACCGGGTTGACCGGGGTGCATTTAATACGCCGGGTCAACCCTACCCGGTCCGATCGGTTTTTTTTTTTTAGAAAAAAAAAATTGTTTTGTTTTTTAAATACTCTCTCGCACTTTTTTAGTCATCGGTCTGTTTTTTTTATGAATGAACTAACCACGCGCTTCAGGTGCATTAAGTTGCATTAAATGCACCGGGTTGACCCGACCCGGTCCGAACATTTTTAAAATTTTTTTTTAAATTGTTTTTTTGCTTTTTTTTTCAAAATATTCACTCGCACTTTTTGAGTTATCGGTATTGTCGGGTCGACCCGACCCGGTCCGCCCCGACCCGTTCCTTTTTTTATTTACGAAATAGCCCCTCAAATATTTACGAAATACCCCCTCGCACTATGTGTTAAATTACGAAAACTACCCTCATTTTAATTTTTTTTTATAAAATACCCCTTTCCCCACTAGCGGTCGACCGTTAGTTTTTTTTTTAGAATGCACCAAAACAGTGCTTGAAATCGGTCGTTACTTAACGACCGTTAATTTTTTTTTTTTTACAAAAATATACCTTCTAACACGTCCAACCGAAAACACCGGCCGCCAAACATCCCGCAGCGGAGCGCGGGTGAGCCTAACTTGTTTATATACACTTTTATCGCTTTCACATAATTAAGTAGAATATGCACATTAGCTACAACATTACCAAATACTAAAACAGATTCTTATACTAGTGAAGTTGCATAATGTTCAAAACACTTACATGTCATTAATCAATAAATCAAGAGCCTTATAACCAAATACAATCACATGATAAACAAGTCAAACATATATAGCAAACTTAATGACACAATTTGAAGATATTTTCATTATTCTTTAGCAAACATCACTATAATATCGCTCCTTGCATTTTATTATTACATAAAGTAATTACAGTCAAGTAATGTGTTTAGTTCATGGGTCAATCCTCAACCTTAAAATTGTAAGTGAATTGTTCAGGACGAGTCATGAAAAGTATATGACTTTTGGCGCTACACATTTACAGTAAATTATTCTAAATGAATAAGTACATACGTCTTTTATTGTCGACTAACCTGGTCATAATCTATCATATAAACATATATGATAATTTTCATAATATGGCCATAAATCCTTGCTTACTCAAAAACTGTCATTTTCATTTAACAATTACCTTAGTGATGGGAGAACTTATTTGCAAAAAAAAAACCAATTAAACAACAATCTGATAGCATTATGTTATGTAGAAGCCCATGAAATCAACTATTCCTATAGTACACACTAGCATCGACTCGCGCTTAAAGCAAAGTATAATTTTGTCCACTGTCTACAAAGCCATAAAGTCAAATTATGCAAAGATTCAATGTAAAAGTATACTAGCATTTGATGCAAGTGATGTTCCATTTGGTATTGACTAAATCAATTTAGTGATTAAATCTCAAAATATTCTGTAAGGGCAAATCGCATAAAAAGGTACCCATCTTAGGGTCAATGTCAATTAAAGGTACTCGTCTTTTTTTCTTAATTTAAGGTATCGACCGTTTTTTTTGCAACGTTAGACAATTAACAGGTTTTTCGGTTACATTTCTAACGATCGTTATTTTATTATTGCATCGTTAGTCTTTTATATGATTTTGTTAAAAAAAATATTTTCTACTTATTTTTAAAACTTAATACACGTTTTATAGACAAATTTTTTACACGTTTTTATACAGACTTTTTTACACGTTTTTATACATAGTTTTATACATGTTTTTATACACACATTTTTATGCACGTTTTATACACACATTTTTATACACGTTTTTATAACATGCTTTTTACACATAGATTTTATATATACATTTTAATCCACGTTTACAGACACAATTTGTATGCAACTTTTTTTTTACAAACGTGAAAAGTTGTTGTAACAACGAGTATAAAAATATGTGTAAAACAACGTGTGTATAAAACATGTTTATAAAAATATGTATAAATGTGTGTATAAAACCGTGAATAAAATCATGTAGAAAAACGTGTATAAAAATATGTGTATAAAAATGTGTATAAAAACGTGTAAAAAATTTGTCTATAAAACGTGTATTAAGTTTTAAAAATAAGTAGAAAATATTTTTTTTAACAAAATCATATAAAAGACTAACAATGTAATAATAAAATAACGATCGTTAGAAATGTAACCGAAAAACCTGTTAATTGTCTAACGTTGCAACAAAAAAAGATCGATACCTTAAATTAAGAGAAAAAAAAGATGAGTACCTTTAATTGACATTGAACCTAAGATTGGTACCTTTTTATGCGATTTGCCCATTCTCTAATTAATAATCAACCTCGTATGTAAAAACATTTCCATATACATATCATATTAAGCATGTTTTGTATAAACTTTAATATTGTATTTCATCTAAAAGGGGACTTGCCACAAGTCTTTAATTATATTAGTTCAAGTCCGCATAGTTCAATTCCTGAAAATGCAACACAAAATGATCAACATGGCATTCACATTTTATATACAACTAAAACAAACTCAAAATACTAGATAGCCAAGAAAAGAACATTAACCACAATATAAACCACTGAAACATAAGAACTACTATCGGCATACATTACACGAGCACATAAAATTCATATTATTATAGCATTACCACAGAACTATTGACAAATTTTCAAATAGAAGTCAAAATACACAAAAACATGACACAAGATATTTATATACACCACAGTATACATTTTATACTAGACAAAACACATTAAAATTTTACACCAGTACGTAACGCATACAATGCATTATAGTTATCAAGACAACAATAACATAATAAAAGAACTGGGAACCAACAAAAAAATCATACATATATCAATCATTATATACTAGAGACAACAAATATGAGTACTGGCGTAAATAAATACGAGAAAACAGTACGTAACATCACCATAATGTTAAAACACGAACTCCACACCGATATCATGTGTGAATATATAAAATATATGGCTTTACTCGTGACAAAAAATTTTATTTTTATTTTAATAAATATTGTTTAGTATCTTACATACATAAGGCAAATCGTTAATCCATATCGCGAGGACCAAAATCATGAAAAGAAGTTTGAGTTCATCCCAGTGATAATAAATTGTAATTGAACACACTAAATATTGAGTCGAAATATATAATCAATATCTATATAATAATACTATCATAAAATATAATCTAATGATTAACCATGTATCATATAATTTTTTTCGTTAGATTACTTCTGGACATTTACGTGTACAAAAACAATTGATGGATTGGATTAACCATCTTGACAATGAAAAAATTGAACATGAAAAGAGACCCAATTCCAATTTCCTTTACGTCCTTATTGTCGACCGTCTCTCTTCATTCTCCACTCTAGTGTTTCTCCTTCTTATAAGCTTTTCGTGCTGATAACGGTATGTGAAAACAACCTATGAATGACAAATAAAGTATAGAGACACATCAAGACATATTATTCATTGTGAGCAATTTTTTTGTTATAAGTGCATACAAGTCCATATATATAAGTCTCTAGTCATCAATACATTAAGTACAAACATTATTGAGCCATAATGTTAAACCGTTACGGAATATGAATAGCCACATAATAAATAAATATTTATAACATGTAATATGTTATAGGCAATATTGTATGATAAATGGTGGGCATGGCATGCAATATAACCAAAAGATATTCTACTAACAAAATATACAGTATAACCATTATTTATATAAAACTAACTTAATAATACAAAGTTGTATTATGCACAAAAACTTATAGCAGAAGGCCACCACATGCTAACAGCCCGAATGGACCATACTCAAAAACTACCATATGGTTCCATTCACATTGTAATAATACCATCAATTACATGAAATCGTCAAACTCAAAGCTCTCTGGAATCTCAAATTTAAACATGCTGCAGTAAGTTTCTCTGTCGTCATCGGTGCTGCTGCTGTTGACCAAGGTTGATGATGAGTTTAATGGCGTAGGACTTGACATGGGTGTCGATAAAACTGAATCATAGTTAAAATTCTGGTTTGTGGGTTGGTATTTAGTTTCTATATCAGATGTCTGGAAACTCGACGTGTCCGATGACTGTGCCTTAAATTGATCACTTTGACTATGGACGATAACATGATTTTCAGGAATGCATGTGGGCATAATATTTTCGGTGATAAGTTGGCAATTCATGTTATCCAAATTGTTTGAAAAATACTCATTGTGACTCTGCTGATTTAAAAGCTGTGTGCTTTGAAAATTTGTAGGCATGGGAGTTGAGATAGGAAGCTGCTGATTAAAGGTTTGGTTCAGTGGGTTGATCAATTGGTTATTGAGAAACAACTCGCTGTTGCTTTCGTTATTTGATGATGATGCTAATAGAGTAGCAAGCCTTAAAACATCTGGATTTACGAGTGTGTGGAGGTTCAACAGGTTTGAGAGATTGAGCTGAGCGGAGTTGAGTATGGAAGAAAGGTCCATTAGATCGAGGCGAGGAGTATGTGTTACTGGATCAATTCCATTTCTGAGTAGCCTTTTCCGAATGTGAGTGTTCCAGTAGTTCTTAATTTCATTATCAGTTCTTCCAGGCAAGCGAGCGGCAATTGATGACCATCTACATGATTTAACAAAACATAAGTTATGATATATAACTGCAAAAAAGTTACAGAAACATATGATGACAATTTATCCAAATGGTATTTACGCAGATTTTACTATTATATATTGATATTGTTTTATGATCCAAACATGTTCTATGTTATCTATAATTCAAATTATATTGGCTGTTACTTTCTGAAAACTACTCATTGTAATTTAGAACTTAAAATTATTTGTTTTGTGAACTATCCAACATGTTAAACTTATTGGTCCAAAAGATAAACCTTGGAAATCATAAGAACGTGATCACATGAATGATGAACTTACTTATTCCCCAACACACTATGCAGTTGAATTATAGTTTCTTCTTCTTCGAATGAAAATCTCCCTCTCTTGATATCTGGCCTCAAGTAGTTTGTCCATCGAAGACGACAACTTTTTCCACATCGTTGAAGTCCTATAGATAAAAGGATTTCTCTATTAGCGAAAACAAATTAAATCTAAGACTCTCATTGACACAAACAAATAAAGATTTATAATCACATGCAAACACTTACCAGCGTTCTTGGGCAACGTTCGCCAATTGCCTGGTCCATGTAGTTGAATGTAATCCATAAGTTTAAGATCCTCTTCTTGTGTCCATGGACCTTTTTTAAGTCCATTTTTATCACAACACGGCGATCTACCCATTTCTTGTTGTTTACGTTTAGTGTATCGTGTTTCTAGATGTTCTTATTAAGGAAAAATAGTGATGAGTTGAAAGATGATATTGAAGACTAAAGATGATGTAAAGTGAAGATGAACTTGGTGGCATAGTATATAGGTGTAGAGAAGTAATCCTATAAATGTCATGAAGTCAAGATTATTTGGTGCCGCCCTGCTCTACAGTCAACCTCTCTCTATCTCTTAGTTTGCATAATGGTAAAAAGTAAAAATAAGCAGTTAAAATTTGGAAATGTATGATTGGATATTGATGACAGATGTCTAGTGATTGATGGTATTGACTTTGTGTTCATGTTTGACCTTTAAAAATATGATGATTTTATGGTGGGTAAGGTTGTTATAACCAGTTGTGATGAAATGTTTCTTCCATGGTTTCTTCTTTGTGCTTCCCACATAAAATAAGGTTTTGAATTCATCTGTGAGCAGAAGAGAAGTCAAAAATTGGTTTACTTTTGAATTTCATCACTAGGGACCCAATTATACATCAACGTGTCAACTTTAATTTACATTTGATACCCATACTGAGACCACATTATGAGGTTTAAATGCAACAAAATAAAACAAGATAAAAAACAATTGATTCCTTTTTTGTGTTAAAGAACATGTAAATGGGTGAACGGATGTGGTTTAACCTATTAAGATTACTCAGCGAAACGAATTTTTTGACTCAGATGTATTCAGCATAATCATAGTATCTCTTTGTGGTGGTTTGCGGTTAAAGAACATGTGCCTAATAGCAATTTATGTTGTACTAATATTCTAGAACATTTGCCATATTGTACTTTAAGCAAATTACTCTTTTGGTTGTTTATTTGATGTACGTGTAGTGAGTCTAACATATAAAACATTCATGTCGTATTAATGCATGCGTTGGAGTTAAAATTTATAGTAAGAAAAGCCCTCGCAATAAATCTTGTTTCCATTGTTCTACATGCTTATGGTCGATCTATGGATCGAGTAAGCGAGAAGCTGATTAGGATATGTTTCGAGAGAAGTTGACAACTTGTGTGATTCTGACTTGTTCAAAGCTCACAACATGTACGTTAACATAGTATAGAAAAACATGTAAAAGAGAGGTGCGGAGGGCTTAGTCAAGTTAAGTTATAGTCAAGTTAGGAGGTGTGAAGTGCACGCTTGTACTAGCTAGCTCGATATCGTCAAAATAAGTGCAGGGGTCAAGGGGGCTGCGCCCCCTTGCGGGGTCAAGGGGCAGCGCCTCTTGCGGGGTCAAAGGGGTAGAGCCCCTTGCTGGGGCCCCGCTGCCAGGTCAGCGGGCGGGGGTCGAGGGGGAGCCGCCCCTCGTTGGGGTCTGGAGGCAACGACCCCAGCGGGGTTCGGGGCAGCGCCCCGACCCAAACGGTATATCTAGTGCTCCAAATGCATTATCCGTTTTCTTCCAACCAGTTTTCCCGCCAACCGACACATCTTTTCCCAACAGGTGTGACCTTTCCTGCCAACTGTCTATAACCGAAATTAACTGATTTTCGGTTATGTTATATTATACAGTTTGATCTCTTGAAGACAGAACACACATAACAACTTTCTGTGTATTGCTTTGATCTCTCGTGCCTTAGAGACAAAGTGTTTTTTCTCTGAATTATCCAATTGAGGATTTCGTGTAACCCAAGGCATATAGGGTGAAAATACATCAATCTGAAAGTGATCTTAACACGATTCAGAGAATATATCATGATATTTTAATTATTACCAACTCATAAACACACCGAAATTCTAACAACATTGTGTTAGCTACAAGACCTAATGATGAGGTTTATTTGTCAGTATCAGATTGACCTCATCTCATGGCTCCAAACAAGTTGTCCATAGAGATTCTTGATTCCAAACATGTTTGCTCCTAAAATTGATGATCAACACAGTGTAAAATTATGTTCGTTTATGGAATAGCAAAAACGAGAGAAGGATTTAGGAAATTATCTCAAACAACTTGATCAAATAACATGGCCGGATTTGAGCATGTGCAAGGTGATCAGCGGCAGAGGGCTCTCATTTTTTGAGAGGCCTCCGATTTTTAAAGATTATAGTTGTATATACACTCATTTTTGGATGATTTGATCATTTTAACTGTGTTTTACGATCAAAAATATACGATTTATGTGATTATATAATTATTGAAAGCAAAAAAAAAAAACTCATATCTCTACTTTAATGGAGTTTGGCCGATGTGTATGAACTGGTGATGAACCGGTGATGAAACAGGAAGATGGCCAAAGGGTATTTGTGGACCCATCAATTTCTTTTCTTTTTTAACTCTACTCTATTACTCCGTAATAGTTACTACCATAAAAAAAAGTTTCTTTTTAACCCCTCACATTTAACTTTGTTTTCTATATAAATTAATACATGTGATTCATAAGTCTTAAATAAGAGACCATCCCAAAATTTAATAGAATCTTCAATCTTTTTTTTTAAATACTACTTCAAAAATCAAATGGTAGTTTAAAAATGAGGTACACATAGCATCAATTAACGTAAACTTTTGCTATTTTAGTATACGTAGTTATACTTTTCAGTGATCGAGGGTCGAAGTAAAAATTTGACACAGAGCCTTTAAAATTCATGGGACGGCCCTGTCAAATAACTATGTCCGACATGAGGGTTTCTCAAGCGCAGATGATGACCCGGTTTGTAACTTTAAATGTATTTCCACTATTTAAATTGGCCAATTGAGAGGGTCGGTTTAATGTGATCTTGTTTTCTTCGAACAAAAGAAAACAATCATTGATATTGAAATACTCGCTTGTTTTCTAGCCATGAAACAAAAGTCAACTTAGATTTGATTAAGATTAAAAAAACGCGACAATTTCATGCAATACAAGATAGCATTAGCACACGCAATGCCTGCTTCCACATTTGGATTTGTACTCTTCTAACAAATAATAGTAAATAATTATTATCTTCACCAATATAATAGATAGAGTAAATTGCAAAAATCATCCATGTGGTTTGTAGTTTGTGGCACTAATTTTTCATAGCCGATACTATTGACACTAATCATCCCTGAGTGGTGAAACGTTCGGCAAAAATCATCTCTAGAGAGATGATTTTTGCAAAACTTTTTGTTAAACTTTTTGCAAAAAACATCCCCAATAAGGATGATTTTTGCCAGACATTTGACAGTCAGGGATGATTAGTGTCAATAGTATCAGTTAGGGATGATTAGTGCCACAAAATACAAACCACAATGATGATTTTTGCAGTTTACTCTAATAGATATCTAACTAATTTTTTAACTGACAAATGACTCAAAAATGCACTAAACTTATGGTCTGTTTTCAATTAAGATAATTTACTTTTTTTCTCACGCATAAAGACAGCCAACTTTTTTTTCTAGCCGATTTAGGTTTTTTCTCATTTCTCTTTAACACACTAACCCCTGATTTCGTTAATCCCCATAATTAGTGTTAGTTAAAAATGAAAGGCAAAATTAACAATTATCCAAAAAATCAAATACATAAATCATTTCTTAACAGTATGCCCAAAAACACCTACTGAAAATAGCTCTAAAGGTCAATTATCCTATCGGTGCTGGTGATCATAAATAGAAAAGCTCCGAAGCAAAAATCACGTATACAGTAACAGTAAGAAAAGAAATAAAGAATATTATTTGGAGCATTTGAGAATATGTGTTAGATTATAGATCGGAAATATATGAATCAAGCAATGTTATATCATCATAACTTGCTGCTAAAAATCTTGTCAATCGAAACGTATACATATATTATAACTTTTATATAAAAGGCAACATTTACCTCAATTAATGGCATTAATTACTCCTCCCCATATCACTTTCCGACCAGATGTTTTTGGGCCAACCCGCCGAAAGTGCTAGAACCCGCCGGAACTTTTTCTTTACCCGACCCGAAAAAAATAATAACTGCTTTGCCCGTCCCATTTTTTGCCCCGGTTGTCTCCCTCTCTCACATCTTGCCAAGTTTATGGGATACGTTCTCTCTCTCTCATCAAGACTGAACATCGCCTTTCTCATCAACGACATTAAACTCATCGATCTTTCCATCTCCTCACCTTCTCTCCATCACAGTCTATACTCTTTCCCCCCCCCCCCCTCATAATCAACTCGGTAACAACACAATATTCAATCAGCCTTGACACCTCTCGATCAGTCCTCCGATTCCGCTCTCCTCAACTCAACCAGTCTCATCAATCCCTCGACTCAATCTTCATCTCTCTCTCTCTCCCCTCAATCTCCGTCAGTCTCTCTCATCATCTCTCTCTCTCTCTCTTCAACCTCTCATCCTCGTCCTACTCATCACCATCCTCCATCCATCAACTCCTCTCAGTCTCCTCCTCGCAGTCTCCTCACTCTCTCTTCACTAAGAAGTGAGTGGTCAAACTTAGGACTCGGTCGATTCTATCCAGGCATCCTCTCCACAAAATCACGCTCGTCTCACTCTCTCAAAGCTCTCCCCGCTCTCCTCTCTCACCTTGTTCTTTCCTCTCTCTCTCTCTCATGTTGATGTTATATATGTTCAATACCTATACCACCACGATGCCGCCTATCTCTTCGTTGCCGCCGATCTCTTCATTGCCGCCGTTCATGGTGTGTGGCGTTGTTGGTCGGTAGGTGATGTCGATGACCTTATATGGGTGGTTTGTTTTGTTTGGGATTTGCATTTGTTGGCTTTCGATTTTCTTAATTGAAGAAGTGTATTGTTAGGGATTTGCATGGTGGAAACAACAAGGTAAATTAAAAATATTTAGTTTTCGAATTAGGGTTTTGTTATAATTGTAGTTGGAGTTTTTATGCAATTTGATTGCTTGAATTTAATGTTGATGATTGGTAGGCTGTTGATACGTAGGCCGGCTCAAATAAGCTCATAAGAATATGAAAGAGAAAGTGTGTATGTTTGCTTTGTTGGCATGTATAATCTGAGCCTTCCACATTTCTGTTGCCATTGTTATTGTTCCTACTTGAAATTAAGATTTACGGTTCAGCCTTGATTATAGTTTGGGCTTATGCTTCTTCAATGCCACCGATGATTTCGTTACCGCTATCCATGGCGTGTGACGATAGTGACGGGTGCGTGACGATGGCGATAGGCTTATACGCTGCAAAATAAGTCGAAAGATAATTTATCTGATCATAGCTTACTGAGGCCCATATTTTGGCAAGATGGTCACACGCGTATGTTTATGATGCCCTTTCTTGATACTTTTTCTTTTAAATTGTAGACGGAGCTTCTATGCAGAATTTGAATGCTTGAATTGAATGTTATATGGATATGGTTGACGTGAACGGTTGAGAAAACAAATAAACGACAAAAGGAGGAAAGTAACCCCGTACCTTGGCGGGGCAGCACCACGAGAGTGGGGTTTGCAGCCCTTCTTCTGACGGTTAGATGTGAGCTTTTGTCTCTATAGATTGTTTTCTCATCTCACGTGGGCTTTTTGCAGGTTGTCACTGAGAAAAGGGATCGTGAAAACATGAATCGTTGCTAAGCCCTGAAAATTAGTACATGTACGACATTGTATTGGCAACTGTAAGAAGGTATCCTATTGAATTTGTTCTGCATTAGCTGTATAAACTAGAGGTACAAGTGCGAAACTGGAACATTGCATTTGGTAACCATTCTTATCATGTGATAACTTCATAATTCGGTAACCATTCTCCTCTCTTTGTGCTTCTTTTAAATTTTCCGTGTTGGATCATCTATAAGTAATTTAGTGTACATAAAAGGTTATTGAAGGCAATACATTCGACATCCGAAAATCCTATAGTTAACAAGTTTAGGAGTTTACTTACCAAATACCTTAATGTGATTTTTACTTATTTTATCTCTAAAATGCTTAAGCAAGTAGAATCATTCAAACAATACAAATATCACTTTTTATTTAGGATTACCGCCGTTAGAAACCAATAGACTTTTCAAATATATTATTCGATCCTGGTACGTGTACATCAAAATTAATCAGGATTTGGTACGTGTACTTACATAAAGTGTTCTCATTTGCACATTTTAATGATGTGTCACGTTATTGATGTGCCACGTGTCAGCCTATCACGTATGAAACGTCATCAAAATGTGCAAATGAGAACACTTTATGAAAGTACACGTACCAAATTGATAATTTTTGAAGTACACGTATCAAATCGATAAATTTTGAAAAGTTTATTGGTATTCTACAGCTTTATCCTTTTTTAATAAAACATAAATAGTTCAGAACACCATCTTCTCCACTATGAGTTGTTGGTACTGCTCTTTAGTTGCTTAGGCGCATACCAAAACGCATATACAGTTTACAATTAAATAATGCAAAATAACTTTCTGGCTTATATACATTATCACCTCTATCTGATAGTTTTGTTACGGTATTATTTTGTGCGGGTAAACTGTACACCCTTTCCTTTTGTAGAGTATCATATGTCATCGTCATGACTGATATGGTTTTGCCATATGTTTGGTTTAAGGTTTAACCTGTACACTTATGGTAAGTTCCATGCCAATGTCATTTGTTAGTAATAAATTATCAGTAATAGTAGCTCCATGACAATCTCAATGAAGCAAATTGTTTTCTTCCTTATATTTCACTCTATCTGTTCCACATGTGCACACGCTTTTTCATTGAATACATCTAAAATGAATGTGTCTAAAATTCGTGAGTATTCACTTGCAGACGAGATTTCTTCTTCAGGACGCATAAACTTTGCAAAATCTGATAGCAAATGCTCAGAAGTAATGTTTAATTACCAAAAAGTTCTTAATGTTCTTTTTTGAGCTTGAATCAAAAACTGTGGGATATGTCAGGTTTGGTTTTTTAAATACCAATTTCACTTAACGCTCCATTTTGTGTGTGTACGGACAACTAAACCTGTTTTTTCATCTGAAATAAACTTTTGCCTCCAAATATAACTGACATGTATCTTGCTTTTCAATTCCAGCTTCCTGAATCAATTGGCATTATTGAAGAATCTTACTTGAGCCAATCTGATAAGGTATATTGCCATATTATAAGCAATTGCATTTTATCTTTATGAATATATAATGGCGGGTTCAATATACTTAATCAAGAATTGAATCAGGTTGCTAAGCTCTTAGATATGGTAGAAGTAGCATTTGTAAAGAACTTATGTAATGGGAATCGTCATCAGGCAATGCTATCAACCCTTTTCTGCATTTGTTGTATAAACTAGAGGTACGAGTGTGAAACTGGAACATTGAAGCCACGGGTCCAAATGAAGATACATAACTTTAATGTATCTTTTTATTTCGTGTTTATGTATGTTAGCAAAAGATTGTATAAGGCTTTCGGTAGTACTTTATAAATTAAAACTCAATACTGTATAAACAAGATTATGATAAATGAAAGTAAAAGATATTTAACATCTGATTTTCTAGAAGTAAATGATTTCTGCAACTACTTGGAAAGTCCTGCTCTTAAGTTAAACTTTTAAAACCCCACGCTCCGCGGCGGAGCGCGGGCTAAAAACCTTGTTGTAGATATTAAGTTGTGATGTGTGTTTTTACAAGCTTTAAATTTATAATAACTAGAAATACCGATTTTTACTAAAAACCCAACACTCGGGCAAGTATACCCTATTCGAGTGTAATATAGTATTAGGTAAGTTCAGGTCGTTCCACGGGATTTGTAGCAATTCACAGATTGTTTATCAAGTAACAAAGCTAATTGATTGAGTTGAATTTGAGATTTATTAATAAAACTGAATGAATACAGAATGCTGGAGCGCGGTTTATATAGACCTAGAATCATAATCCTAAACTAACTAAAATTAAAAGTTTCCTAATTAATAAAATAAAGATAACTTAAGAAAATCCTTGTTGACCAAGTTATCTTTTCCAGATTTACTTGGATTCCTTTCCAGATTTATTTGGATTTTCTTGTTCTCCAAATCTTAATCTTTTTCCAAATTATCTCCTTCATCACGCAACAAAACAGAATTTGAAACGAACACGGTAAGTACATAAACAATTTTAGTACCTAGTATATTTTATAGGTTACTATTAAAAATTATAAAGCATTAAAACTTGTTAAAAATTCGTTTTCAGGTGTTTAATTCTCGTCAAGATTTAATAGAATGGGTGAAAGAAACAGGACTTTCAATTGGTTACGTTATTGTGATTAAAAGATCTAAAGCTAATTTCAATGTCTCTTTTCATTGTGATGTTAGTGGTAAATACACCAGTAAAAAAACCTCAAATAGAAATACTGGCACAAAAAATGCGATTGTCCTTTTGGTTTGGAAGGGAAATATATGTATGATGATTGTTGGACGTTGAGTGTCATATGTGACACTCATGTGTGTTTTTACAAGCTTTAAATTTATAATAACTAGAAATACCGATTTTGACTAAAAACACAACATTTAGGCAAGTATACCCTATTCGAGTGTAATATAGTATTAGGTAAGTCCAGGTCGTTCCACGGGATTTGTAGCAATTCACAGATTGTTTATCAAGTAACAAAGCTAATTGATTGTCACGAGTCAAATAGCCTAAACGTGTGTATAAAGTAAGCAAGGAACAAGACATGATTCACATAACATAATAGATAGAGATATAGCAAGACTTTATATAAACAAAACATACAAGACATATATGATGGGTAATCATAATAACAAGCATATCTACCAATGATAACATAGAATCCTTTCGGCCTATATACTACATCATCACGAGCGAATTAAGAACAGTTTATATCAAATATGCATAAATATGAATTCGTCCCAACCAGGTCGGTCAACATAAGGAAGGGTCTTAAACATTAGTCCACTTGGGTTGTTTATCAATTTACCACACAATTCTCACAAGTATGATATTGACACGTCATAGACAAACGGTTCAAAATACATCAAGACAATTAACCCTTTCGGCCTATTTTAATTGCAATGATATACCAAAAGATAAACAAGGATCCAAGCAAGATAACATCGAGTTCATAAACATGTATATTCATAAGTCATAGCAAAATCATCCAAATATTATTCATGTTTCCAAATGCTACTGAGATAACCAGAAATATGTCACCTAACTTCTAGAAATTCAACAACGTATCACCAAATGGAGTGTTTGGTAACAAGGTTTATGGTGATGATCTTAAGAGAATTTGGTGTGAATCCTCTAAGAATCAAACTAATAAGTGTTAAGGTTATGGAAATGGATGGTATATGATCTAGATATGGTGTAGAACTTTTGGAAATTTGTGGCTATGGTGGTGGTTTGTGGTGGTAGTATGGTGGTGAGTTGGTGGTAAGTGGCGGATTAAAGGGGTGTTTGGATCATTGGATCCAAGGATCCTAACCACTCCTTCCTCCTCTCCCAAGTCTTTAGAGATTGCGTGTGTAAGATTTATGAAGATTGTATGAGAGATATATCAAATGGAAGAGCCAATGAGGGTATTTATAGGCTTTTCGGGGGCCAAAGTGCGCCACACACACTTATTTATGCGCCGCACTTAGTGAGTTAATGCACTTAGCATTTAATTGCATTTAATTTTCTCCACCACCTCAAAAGTGCACCGCACTTAGGGTAAAACCGCCGCACTTTGGGTTTTAAAGGATTTTTTTAGTTCTGGTGGAAAGTGCGCTGCACTTTCTGCAAGTACGGCGTACTTTTGTTCATAGTCAGCAGTTGGCCTTTTTCATAGTTGTAGGTAATTGAATTCCGATCGTGTTGACACCATAATCTCATCAAACGGAGTTCGTATGACCGAGTTATGACCAAACCAGCGAACAGGTGTCGGGAGATCTTTATCTTCAGTTATTTCTTCGTTTAAGCTTCAAATATTCATGTATTCTTCCATTTTTGTCTACGACACGTACATAGAACCTACAATAGCAAATATACTCTATTCTATACCAAAAGTTCTTACATTTAACCAATTTATATATATATAATTATTGATAACGCATATAAAAACATGTATAATTTAAGTGTTATCAATGTGTCATAACTCATATGTAGGGGTGATGTTGGGAATTGAGAAAAGACTCGGTCACTTCCAATATAGTATATTGTAGCTCGTAGTTAAGCATTCGCTTACAAGAAAGCTAACCAGGCCAAGTCCAAGGAATACTAAGGCTTGGTCGACCACTTTAGGTACTATATAAGCCCTATCCATCCCATGAAGAGGGTGTGGTTATTTGTAAGAAAC
>BQNB010141591.1:0-14992 GCA_026074375.1 Tanacetum coccineum
GAAATACATTGCTTGTTTCACTTTATTTTTGAAAACAAGGACATTACTTTACTTTTACCCAAATGATTATGAATTAGCTTAAGCGGATTGAACTGTGAATTACTTGGAGAGTAAGCGCGAAGGTTATAAAATAGATCTATTCGGGTGTGACAGCCCCGTTCGGGTGATTAGCTATCATTGGGCAAACGAACGTTATAGCATGTCGAAGCAAAGAACGACATATACATGAACATGAACATTTACCGTGCCTTGAATAAAATGGCATACACCTAAGTCTATGCAACAATTTCATGAAATTAGAGTAATCGTAATCATTGTTTTATACACACATGAATATTTATGTTGTCTTAAATAAAGTGGCAATACATACTTTGAACAATGGTGGTCCAACTATACTTAACTTTTTGTGACTATTTGGGGATTGAAAAGGTCATGCATACTTTCAACTCTTTGATTTCCAACATTCATACGTACATTTTTGGTGGCTATTATAAGAATTGAAATAGTCATACATACTTTACGAAACTTTGGTTCAACATTTACACTTAAACAAACCTATGAACTCACCAACTTTATGTTGACACTTTTTAAGCATGTTTTTCTCATGTGAATTAGATGCTTGGCTTATGTGACGTGCATTGGAGTCTAAATATTTCAAGATTTCTTTTCAAACAACACAGTTAGAGGTCGTTCTCTCATGACTTGAGCAATGGTATTATGAAGTAACACTCCTGGAAACATCTTTCGATGCGACCTATTTTTAAGGGTGTTACAGATTGGTATCAGAGCCAAGCCATACAAGTGTTGCAGTTGTCGTAAGGGACTTCTACAGGAAGTTTTACAACTCCCTAGGCAGTGTACCTAATCGTTGTAGTGTAGTATAGGCAAGACTCGGGGGGTTATTATCGTTCTCTAGGGGAATAGGTTAGGAAGGGTTGATCATGGTCTAACATAATTCTAAGGATTGAGAGAAGATTATTTTTGTATTTTTATGTTTATAGGAAAGCTGGTAAATCATATATTTGAGAGGTTTGGTTTAGTTTTGTAAAACCCCGTATTTAAGGTCACTACTTACTCTGAATTTATAACTATTCTCTAAATCTTAAATAATCCATTTTATTGTTTCAGTCGGTTTTTATTAAAATATGGCATTTAATTCTTTCGCGAATATTATATTTTTTATTTGTAAATGTTTCACGTCGAGTAATAACGAATTCCGATTTTTAATTATTTATTATGAAATTATTAAAATTTTTATTAATATATTTTTCACTTATTTATTATTTAAAAATATTTTATTTGAGTCAGACCGAACCGAATTTAAAAATTTATGTTTTCATAAAAATTAGCGAGTCGAATTAAATTTTAGGGTCGAGATTTAAATGATGTAGTGTTTAACAAAAAATTGGGCCGAAGCCCCTTCCCCTTTTTTCCTTGTATTTTCGGCAGCCCATAACAAGTCCAAACATATACCATATTTTTTTACAAACCAAACCCACTAGATATTATAACTAGTTTCTGCTGTTGATCTTGAAGTAACATGCCTCGGATCCTTATTCCGCTGCGACCCATTTTGGGGGTGTTACACACACACACTCTTATAAAAAATTTACAGCGATCAAAAAAAAATCTCTCATTTTTCTCTTCTTTGTGAAGCAACACACACACAAAACCCTCCCTATAATCTTCAAAACTCAACCAAAAATTTTCCTTTATACACCAAATTACTCCAATAATTAACCTTAATCTTTCCCCACAAAAAGATTCAACATGCAAGAAATTTTTTGTAAATCTCTAAAATTTTCAAGATTTATGATTTTAGGGATTTAATGGAATTAGAGTGTTAAATAGTAGCAAGGGATAATCAAGAAGATAATATTCAAGATTTGGGTGAATAAAAGTTGAAATTTTTGGGTTTTTCTTGCTTCTTTTTTGTTCGGCCGAACATATAAACCCCAAGGGTTTATTGTTTTTTTATCATCCTTCTATTGTGATTACATTGTAAGCTATTTTTCTTCCTTTTTATTTAATTTTCAAAGTTATAAAAAAATTATATACAGGCATGTTGATTTTTGTGAATTGGGAATTCATTGATTAGGATGCATGTGATGATTGAGGATGGTTAACTAGGTTTAGATGCATGTGAAATTGGTGCAAAATAATGATGTATTGAAATGGTTTTATAACCCTTAATTAGGGCAGAAAGTTTGGACTAAAAATCAACGGGTTTAGTGTGTTGAGAACTAAGATTTTAGTGTCTAGTATGGTAGAGGTCGTTTCAATGATCGTTTTGGTATAAATTAGAGCTTCTAACTCTTAAAAACGAAAAAGTTTTGGCCGATTCTAGTTAGGAAATGGTTTCGGCAATTTTCAGAAAATGGCAGCTTTTATATCCTAATTTGGGTCAACTTTGCGATGTTATAATATTGGTCATGCCAAAAGATTTTCTAGGTTTTCAGGACCCTAAAGTTATCTACTTCGAGTCTACTTTCAAACGAATTAGGCCTCGTCGATTTTTAAGATGTAAAAGTTAGTCAAAACCTTTGTACAAGATTAAGTGTTAAAACTGTGTAGGCTGTCCAGAATTTTGATTGCAAAGATGCTGTGAGCAGGCTGGTCAAAACTTGATATTTTTGGACGAAATATAAACTGAAGATTGTACACAATATGTGTGAGCTACTGTATTTTTTTTATATTTTTATAAAAATTTTAAGGGCACCTTCTGTTGCCAAACTTTTGATAACTTTCAGCACGCCCTGTTTCGAGCTAGTTACAATAAGCTAGAGTTAACGAAAGGTAAAATTTACTTAGAACCTTTAGGGCAAGTGTGGTAGTAAGTTAAGAAGTATATGAACCTTGAGAATGAGTATAAGCAAGTGTTGAGGCCATATGGTAAGTCGTTAAGCGGTAACTAGTTGTTAGTGAATCGACGAAATTTTCCGAAAATAAATAACCAATGGAAATAATAAATGAAGTATGGATTACATGGATTCCCAATGAACAAACTATCATGCATATAATATAATAAGTTGCATAATTTATGTAATTTAAATATTAATAATATATTATTAATATTAATAGGTCGTGGTTGATTTCCGGCTTTTTACCTTTTTGTGATTCTCGATTGGCGTTGCTTCTATTCATGGTGAGTTCATTGCCTCGCCTTTATAACATTAAATGTTTTCTTAAACCCCGCGAGGGAGATACATGCTACTTTATCAAATTGAACACAAGTTTTTTTCCATGTATGTTGGACCCGAATATATACCTTGATTGCATTAAGTACCTCTTGTCAAAAGACCCCAATCGTGAACCGTCAACTACCTATGATGGGTAGCCGCTGTTACAATTAATAGATCTATGGGCTTGACAACCCGGTTCGGTGTTTGGGGATGCATCCATTGTGGAACTCCCAATGTACGGACATATTTGTATTGAGATTTGAGTAAGTACGTGGCAATGTACCGAACTAACGGGGGCAAATGTTGATTATTATTATTATTCTTATGCACTATGTGCGGTCTAAATGTGTCGGTGTCACGAGCTCATTGCATTAGTAGCTAATAACTTGGTGTACAACAAGTTACTCGATGATTATAAGACTTGTGTTCAAATCTTTTATATTCATATAAACTCTATGGATTCACTCAACGTTTCGTTGACTTTTTAGCATGTTTTATCTCAGGTAATCAAGGTTGAAGACTTGGAGCACACGAGGAGGAGCTTGCGCTATTTCATTTTGTTAAATTGTTTTTAAAGTTCCATTCCTCACTAATTCAATTAAAATATGGTTATGGTTTTAAAACATGTATGTTGGTTTTGGTTATGATCCTGTTGGACAACTTTTGCACTCTGAATTTCTATAAATGGAACTAAGTTTTATAACGTCTCTTTTGAGTCGTTCTTGGTAATTTATGTGTAATTGAGCTATGATTTAACACCCAATGTTGGTTCCGCTGCGTGTAAATTTGGGGGTGTTATAGATTGGTATCAAGAGCCATAAGTTATAGAGAACTAGGTCAAAAATATTTTTGTACCTAAACTATAACTTTATTTTTCTAAATTTTTCGCTCCTCGAGATACCGGCCAAGTCGTTATTGTGATTACCATGTTTAGTACTTATACCCTTGCGGGTGGCAATTATGCTAAGTATTTATTGAATAAATACTATGATTTATATCGAAATATACATCGATTGGTAAACCTTATATTAAGGTTTTCTTTTGTATTTATTTACATGTTTAAATAAATCATTATTAAATTTATCATATTCATGCATTGCGTTCATTCGTATGTTGCATAAATTTTATATATGTAGTGACCTTACACACTTATTTTCACACCGTATCCGTGCGCGTATGTTGCCCGACTTCTCCTGCTCATTTTTTTAGCGTTATTTTTATCTAATATAGGTATGTAATGACCGATTACGTATACTTGTTCGATTCAAACCGACTATTTTACCTGACTTACTTTTAATCGGTTGTGCGTACCTTCGCGGTACGATTGTTTGGGATTACATAAGTGTTTTATCCGATGAGATTTTTTTTACAATTGTCGTTTTACTACTCGTGTGCGTTACTTCCCTTATTTAACTCCTTTTAAGCTATCCATATAGATATCCGAATTGCTTTTCGACCGGGTGCGCTTATTCACGAGAAACATCTTGGATAAATTCTTGAAATCATATTGAATAATATTGTGGATTTTTGCCATCTTTTCGTTGGCTTTTCATGTCACCGTTTTACTTTCTATTTGTGTTGTTGCCATTCTTGAAGCATTTTTTAATGCTATTTTTTATTTGCCCACTAGTATAATTTAGTTTTCATTGTTTTGGAATCCATAAGATATATATGTATATAAGTTGTGATCATTTGAAAAGTGTTGATATAATATCTAAGATGATGGAGAGTAGGTTTGCGGTTGTATTTGTTATTTGAGAATTTGGTTGAATTTTTGGTATGTCGAAAAATATATTTTATGAAGAAAATTAGAATGTGGTTTAAGGATGTTGTAAAGGTCTTTTTATAAAAGTTAGGCATAAAAATATGTTAGTACTTGTTGAGACGGTCGTTTTGATATAAAATTCGACCCGTAACTCTCAAAAACGAAGTTTTTATGGCCATCGGAAGTTTAGAAATCGTTTAAAATAAATTATGCACTATTTTTATTATTAGTTGCTGATGCAGTTTTCGAGTGACGTTTCAGGCCCTTTCTTGTCCGAACCGGCCTTCCGTTAAAACTAGAAAGTTGTTCAAAATGCCGTTTTACCTTTTCGCGAGGCGATCTAGGTTTAAAAACGCCTTATGACGGGTCAAAAACACAAATACAAGGCTGCGTTTTTATAATTATTTGCTGCAGAAACTTGCAGGGGTATTTTGGTCATTTTCTGTCGAGTTTCAGGTCTCGGCTAAAACTAAAAAGTTGTCCGGAATGTCGTTTTGCATAAAATCTCTTTTGAGTCCGAGTCGTGAAAATGTATTTTTGCGGGTCGTTTTGAACGGGTCAGAATCTAGAAAATTTATAATAAAAGTCAAACTTGGAAAAAAAATTGATTTAGAAGGTCAAAGTTGATAGGATTATTAAAATATGGTACTCAGGCGTTTGAGTTCGTTTGAGCTCGTAAAACTTCAACGAATAGTATTTTACAACTAACAAGTGTTTGAGTGCGTTTGGTGATGTCTAAAAATAGTAATTTTGGGTTCGTGTCGCATATATATACTTGATAAACTTATGAAGTGAAGTAATTGGATAAAACTTGTGGTGAGCTAATATTGTTGGAAAAATGAACATTTTTACGAGTCAGTATTAATGTCTTAATTTTCTAAGCTTTCTAAAATCGGAAACTTTCCAAAGATAGAAACTTTCTAAAAATAGAAACTTTCCACAAATAATTTTTTTCGCGATAATGGTGTTATTCGAAAACGAATAGTACACTTTCTTAAAAGCATGTTTTGTCAAATAACTTAGGAGGTGCACACAAATGGATTCCGTTATTCTTTTATATATATGACTTATGTGTCATTGTATTTTACTTTTCCTTTCCCTAATTGCGCATCATTGCTTTAGGTCGCATTTAAAGCCCTTGTCTTCATGCTCTTAAATCGCCATTGATACCATGTGTCTCATAACGACTCCGGCTAAACCCTTTGAAAGCCCTATTATATATTGTAACCAATTACTTTGTAAGCCATCCTTATATCTTATGTAAACCACTCCTCATTTTTTTAACAGTTAATGTAATGTCACCTTATAAAAGTTAAATCGATATCGTTTTACAAATTATTCTACAAGGGTCTTATAAAATATTTTTTGTAACCTCTTAAAATTTCTTATTTATCTAGAAAATTACTTCATCTCCAAATTATATAGTGTTTCATACATTATTTCTAAACGGTATGGTTTATACAAGAAAAAAATCCTTAATTTGACGAATCTGAGCATTGCATTGCTAGTCCTTAATTATACATAGCCTGATCACCTATGGATAATTTAGGAGGAGCCATGCAAGGCTGGATAGTAGTCACCGTAAGATCTTGATAAAAATAAACTTTTACCCGTCTTTAAAAAAAAAAATTTGATGTGGTATGCAAGTAGTACAATTTAGGGACATCCACATACATGCCCTTATCATTTCTCGAACGAATTACCCACCTACGGGTACGTTCTTACTTAACAATTGTTGTTCTACTTCCCATTTTGCTTTCTTTTCACGATAAAATTCTTTAGACCGCTTGTCTAATTATCGACCATTGATACCGAACTTGGAAGTTCTGAGATTTCTATGCTTTCTCCTTGACCAACATTCTTTGAGTAGGGTTGGTAGATCTCCGAGATGCCTCCGAATGTAATTAATGAAGTATGAATAAATGAGTTACGTATATCCGTCATGATGATCGTCTTTCTTTTGACTCGAAATTTGTTTGTGCGAACCATGCGTTGACTTCTCTCTTTTAATCGCTAACCTTGTCTCTTTTGTACAAGTGCCGATCTAAAAACTTTCTTCGATTTGAGATTTGTTGTATGGGTTTTCTTTTTCGGTTGTGTATCGACCGCCGCAAACTTAATGTGCTGACCGGGATCGTCTCATGAATTGACGACTTGATAAATTCTTCTTTTCCTATTTTCTTATCGCCGACACTTATATTCTATTCTTTCCTTTAAGGACCCTCACTACATTCAATTCGTTCCCTCATACCATTGCCTACACATCATGTAATTGTTGTCACATGTTCTATCTTCGTTGCTATCTTGTTACTCTGCCAAACTTCGAGCACGTTCCATGTCTACCTTTGATGCGCTAGATACCTTTACGGATTTTATAAATTTTCACAAGTTTTTATGAAAATTCTACAAATTTTTTACAAGTGTCTAAATTACCAAAATGACATTCTCAAGTTTAAGAGTCGGTTCTAAATATCCTCCTTTTGTACAATCTATAACTAATGTTTAAAATGACACAAAGCCCTACATGTCAAGTTACATGTTTTATACATCACATTTTTATCACATCTTGATGAAATGACCGATTTAAACTTCGTTTCAACAAATGACTCTTAACGAATTGGAAAATAGATTTTCTAAATCGCAACCGCGAATCCGAGAGTTTAACAAAGCCTTTATACGTACCTTTATCACCAAGGTTTTCAAAAGCACCAAAGTGATTATCGAACATATTTTACTTTCAATTGAACACCCTCTTTGTCAAGAAAAACCCAATAAGTACCTTAAAAAAATGTTGACCCACTAAGGATACATATTCGCCTTAATCTCTCAATGACATAGTTTTAAAAATTCTTCTTACTAGGGATTTCGTTTTCAAATCACCAAACCCTTGATAAATCCTTATAATAAAATTTTCATCATTTTAAGAATGACTTAACATTTTAATTCCATAACCGAACGAACTTCACATTTTCATAACCTAGAAAGTGCCTAAGCCTAGTTTTAAAACAAAATTTGAAACAAGTACCCTTACTCTTCCTCTCGATCGACCGTCGATGATTAAAACAATATAAAAATCCGGGACGGGTTCTTCTAATGTGGCATTCCGTATTTTAATGTCAATATGTAATTCATACCTTGTTCTCATTTTCTAGTAAAGTGAATTTTTGTGTTTTACGATTCACGCGATTCGCGATTTCTCGTTTCTTGTTAATCTTAAGTTATTTTAGGCATTTTATCCGTTTAAGTGTTTACCGTGTTTATTCTATCTATGAAATCCCCCGGCGACCTTGAAAGCTAATTTTGACATCTTTCGTTAAAATTCATATATTAGTCACGATTAGTCAAAATCTTATGTTTTCGCTAAAAAAATCGTACTTTTATTAATAAACGAGAAGATTTCTTCAGAAACAATTACCCGCAACTCTTCTTGAGCAAGTGTAAAGCGAATAGGAGAAATCGAGCGCCGGGACGTCGCTCCCTTAAGGAGGGGAGGATGTAAAACCCCGTATTTAAGGTCACTACTTATTCTGAATTTATAACTATTCTCTAAATCTTAAATAATTCATTTTATTATTTCAGTCGGTTTTTATTAAAATCGTCATTTAAATTCTTTCGCGAATTTTATATTTTATTTTTAATTGTTTCCGATCGAGAAATCAACGAATCCCGTATTTTTAATTATGAAAATTATTAAATTTTATTTAATATATTTTTCACTTATTTATTATTTAAAAATATTTTATTTGTGTCAGGCCAAACCGAATTTAAAAATTATGTTTTTATAAAAACTAGCGAGTCGAGTTAAATTTTTAGAGCCGAACTTAAAAAGTTTAGCGTTTAACAAAAATTGGGCTGAAGCCCCTTCTTCCTTCTTTTGATTTTCGGAAACACAAGCCCCAAAACCAACACTTACAATTTTTATTTACCAAGCCCATTCTTATTTTTATAAGCCTTACATTTAATTATAAAACCCAAGCCCACTTTCCTTTTTTTTACAACCGAACAAACAAACACCCTTTATATATTAGCCGAAACTTACACACACACTTCCTATATTTTTATTTTTTCAACGATAAAAAAAACATACATCTGTTCTTTCTCCTCTCTGTCGAACAACAACACCCCAAATCCGCCAATTCAAGCTTCAAATCTTCACCAAAACACCTCAATCTAACCAAATTTTCACATAAAAAAATACCATTAACCTTTCCCCTCAAAAAAATTAAACATGCAAGAAGGTTTTGTAAATCTCTAATTTTTCAAGATTGGTGATTTAGGTGAATTCAAGAGTTAGATACTAGTAAGGTTTGATTAAGAAGATAGTAAAACATATAATTTGGTGCACAAAAGTTAGATTTTTCGTTTTTTTTCTTGCTCCCTTGTAGTTCGACCTGGAGACATATAAACCCCAAGGGTTTAATGTTTTTCTCATCATCCTTCTATTGGATTACATTGTAAGCCATTTTTCTTCTTTTATTTAACTTCAAGTTATAAAGAATTATACATGCAATGTTAGTTTTTGTCACTTGGGAATCCAGGTGAAATTGTAAAAAAATGAAATTGTTGGATAAATGCGGGGGGGAGTAGGGTGGGGGGGAGGGGGGGGGGGGGGGGGGGTGTGGGGGGGTTTGTTGGGGGTGGGGGGGGGGGGTTTTTGTGGGTGTGGAAAATGCATTAGGTTTAGTGAAATATAGGTTAGTTTTGAAATTATGAAATGTGATATTAGTGTGAAAAATTGAAGAATTTGATGGGTGTTTATAACTCCTAATTAGACAAAAGTTTAGGTTAGTTTTGCCATGATTTATAGTGTTGTAATCTGAGATTTTAGGATTTAGAATGGTAGAGATCGTTCCAATGATCGTTTTGGTATAAATTAGAGCTGCTAACTTCTAAAAACGAAAAAGTTATGGCCGATTTTAGTTAGGAATTGGTTTTGGCAAATTTCTAGAAAATTGCAGTTTTTATATCCGAATTTGGGTCAACCTGCGATGTTATAATATTGGTCGTGTCAAAAGATTTCCTAGGTTTTCAAGACCCTAAAGTTACTGCTACTTCGAGTCTACATCCAAACGAAATAGTCCTCAGTCGATTTAAAGAATAAAAGTTAGTCAAAACCTTTGTACAAGATTAAGTGTTAAAACTGTGTAGGTTGTCCAGAAATTCGATTGTAAAGATGCTGTGAGCAGGCGGGTCAAAACTTAATATTTTTGGACGAAATTTAAACTTAAGATTTTACATAATATGTGGGAGCGACTATATTTTTTTCAGATTTATAAAATTATAAGGGCCCCTGTATTTGCCAAACTTTGATAACCATTACAGCAGGCCCTATTTCGAGCTAGTTACGATAAAGCTAGAAATAACTACGAAAAGTTAAAATTATCTTAGAAACCTTTGGGACCAAGCGTGGTAATAAAAAGAAAGTAAGATGTAATATGAACCTGTAGAATGAGTAAAGCAAGTGTTTGGATGTCATATGGTAAGTCGTAACGTAACTAGTTGCTAGTGAATCGACGAAATTTCAGAAAAATAAGTAACCAATGGAAATAATAAGTGAAGTATCATATTACATGGATTCCTAATGAACAAACTATCATGCATATAATATAATAAGTTGCATAATTTATGTAATTCGAATATTAATAATAAATTATTAATATAAATAGGTCGTGGTTGATTTAGGATTTTACCTTTTTGTTATCCTCGTATTGGCGTTGCTTCAATTCATGGTGAGTTATATCCCGCCTTTATAAATTTAAATATTTTTGTTAAACCTGCGAGGCGATACATTCTAGTTTTATAAAACGAACACAAGTAGTTTTTTGTATGCAGGACCCGAAAATTAATTAAATCATGATACTTTTATTGCCAAAAGACCCCAATCGTGAACCGTTAATTGCTTATGATGGGCAGACGCTAATACAATTAATAGATCTATGGGCTTGACAACCCGGTTCGGTGTTTGGGGATGCATCCATTGTGGAACACCCAATGTACGGACATATTTGTATTGAGATTTGAGTAAGTACGTGGCAATGTACCGAACTAACGGAGGCAAAATGTTGGTTATTATTATTATTATTATGCACTATGTGCGGTCTAAATGTGTCGTGTCCACGAGCTTCATTGCCTTAGAAGCTAATAACTGGTGTACAAAGCAAGTTACTCGATGATTAACAAGACTTTGTTCAAATCTATTATATTTATATAAACACTATGGAATCACTCAACGTTTCCGTGACTTTTTAAGCATGTTTATCTCAGGTAATCAAAGTTGACAGACTTGAGCACACGAGGAGGAGTTTGCCTATTTTCTTTTTGTTAAATTGTTTTTTAAAGTTCCATTCCTCACTAATTCAATTAAAATATGGTTATGGTTTTTAAAACGTGAATTTGAGTTTGTTTATGAACCTGTTGGACAACATTTTTGGCACCTCTGAATTTCTAAAAAGGAACTAAGTTTTATAACGTCCTCTTTTGATTCGTTCTTGGTAATTTTATGAAATATGGGCTATGATTTAACACCCAATGTTGGTTCCGCTACGTGTAAATTTGGGGGTGTTATAGGGTAATTTGATACTTGGATCGTACTCCATTTTTAAAACCATTTGTTTTGAAAATAAAGTGACGTGGCTCATTATACCAATTGTGGAAACCGTAAAGGGGGTAAATAACGTGTCCGTTAAAAACTAAAATGTTTTGTATCAAATTGTGAATCAAGCATGACTCAATATGAAAGTGTTTCATACTAGTTCTACACTAACTATACATATAGTATCAAAGTGTATCACAACAACACAAATCCAAACACAATGTTCACATCTACCATGACACAACAGAATTCATAAACTATATAAAAACAGACACCAATAATCAATATAATGCAGTATAAATATAAAGCAATAAAGTGAGAATCTAAATGTAAAGAGATGAGAAAAAGGATTGCAAACCGACACGACGATTTATAGTGGTTCGGATCCAAAAGCTCCTCTTCAGCCCACTCTACTCCCCAAGTACCCAACTTGAGAGTTACTTCACTAGTCAACAAGCTCCCTTCTTGGCGGAGAAAACCTTACAACGTCGCTTACATTATTTTCCGACACTAATCTAAATGTCGGATCCTTCTTTGGGCACAACCAAACCCGTAATGTTGTATGGCCCAACATAACAAGCCTTGTGTTCTAAGGCCTAAATACATAAATCTCGTCACTTACATTATTTTCCAACACTAAGCTAAATGTCAAGTTCTAATCTTAGCTAGAATCGATCTACCACTCACAATCATATTTTAAGGACTAAAATACTAACCGCTCAATTACGTATTTTCTCACTTAAATACTAATACGATCTACCCAATCTAACTAATATACAAGTTTGGATGACATGGACTCGATCAATACATCATGAATGTAACACATGTCACGAATGCACCAACTATAATACATCGTTTGGCCTCTTACGCTGAGTGCATTACCTAGCCATGTGTCCGCCACCTTGACAATTATAACATTTAACAACCCTTGCCTGTCGTCCTGCATTGTTCCCCCAAAACTAGTAGCATTACCCTTATAGCCAGTACCAGCATAACTTTGTCCTTGCCTCCCTTAAACTTGTTGCACAATAAACATGCCGTCTTGAATAGTGGCATGGTTTCTCTGATTAGAGGAAGTTCAAAGTTGATTGTTGGTTAAAGGAAACCTTGAAGCAGCTACAGCTGACAAGAAAGCCATTGCCTTGTTGAGAGAGGCAATTGGATCATCTCCTTAAGTAAACACAGGAACAGCAAGACCTAAGTCTGTTATTCATATTTTTATGTAAAGTGATGGTCATTATATATTCCCGAGCCTTGTATAGGAAAACGTAATTTACGAAAATTCATTTAACCTAATTGGGCCTAGGTGTCGGGCTAAAGCCTATTAGTTCGGTCCATTAAAGGCCCAAACGACCCAACAAGGAGTCCATACTCTGTGCAATATAAATAAAACCCTCTTAGCATGTTAGGATGGTGTTGGTTCTCATTTTTCTAAATGTATGAAAGCCTTTCATTTTCTTTTTACTCTTTCTCTCTCTAGATCTTTCTCTGTCTAAGTTTATTTGATTTCTATGTGTTTTGGTGATGAAATGATAGCCTAACAAGTGGTATCAAGAGCCGTGGGGTGTTTAGTGTTTATGGTTTTTTTGTTTAAAGCTTATTCGAAGCTTATTTCAAGCTTTTTAAGCTCAGCTTATTTTTTAATAAGTTGTTTGAGCTCAAAAGCATGGTACTTTCTTGTTTACAAACGTCTTTGACTATACTTGTGCGTAAACCAATATCTCAAAACTATTTTTATGGATTAAAAAGACAAAGTTTTTTGTTTCTTGTTGTGTTCATTTTCAAACTATAGCCTTTACATAGATTTTGTACCATTTCGTGCTTCTAAGTTGTTATTTTCAATCATCAAGTTGTACTTCTACGATTATTAGAAACTGAGTAGTGGCCTTTGGAAAAGCAACAACGTTTTAAGAATATAAAAAATATGGGTTTGAGTTTGATGTTTGAGGTTTGTGTAACAAGGATGGAATGTGTAATTTGAAGCTTGCGAAATGTGTCATTTGAATCTTGCGGTTTATGTTTTATATAATTCTTGCGGTTTATGTTACACACAGGGATCCATTCTTGCGGTTTATGACATTTAGTAGAAAAAACTCTATGCCTAATTTTTACTAATCTTGCGGTTTGTACAATTTTGAATCTTGCGGTTTGTGTTTTCAACTTTCTTGCGGATTGTGAAATATCTTGCGGTTTGTGCATTTTAGGAAATCTTGCGGTTTGTGCAATTCCAAGTCTTGCGGTTTATGCAAATTGAATCTTGCAGTTTGTGTAGTATTCAAGTCTTGCGGTTTGTGTAATTTCAAATCTTGCAGTTTATGTCCAAAGTAATCTTGTGGTTTGTGGAAGAGGTTTACGGTTTGTGTCAATTCTGATCATGCTGATTGTGTAACCGAAATAGCATCACCGAAAATCATTTTCGGTCTAATCAAATTTGGTGAATCCCTAAATTTTGACACAATGCATTTTCGGTTAACGGCTTATTAGAAAATTATTATAACTAATTATTTGGACTTAATAGACAATTAATTTTACAACAACAAACCACAACAACAATCATTCTTTCACAGTTTCTTCTTGATTTTGTAAAATCCCGTAAAAGTCTTCTCTTTTCTCAGTTTAAATCATAGAATTGTAAAATCCCGTGAATTTACAAGGACTTAAGCACTTTAATATCAATTAAAAGAAAATAATAATCACTAATCACTAAAACGATCCTTCTATATCTTTCACATTAACTTTGCAATGTCGACTCAACAAGATATTTACGCTGCTAGTTCCGAAAACCGTCCACCTATGCTCAACAAAGACAACTATGATCCATGGTCTTCTCGTCTTCTTCGTTATGCAAAGAGTAAACCAAATAGAAAGCTAATCTACAACTCCATTATGAATGGTCCATATGTCAGATGAACGATTCCTGAACCAGGTGATCCAGACCGTGAAGTCCCTGTAGCTGAAACCTTTCATGAGCAGACTGATGATGAACTTACTGAAAAAGAAGTAAACCAAATGGAAGCTGATGATTAAGCCATTCAAATTATTCTAATGGGTCTTCCTGAAGACATCTATGCTACTGTTGATTGTTGTGAAACTGCTCAGGAAATCTGGTTACATGTTCAGCAAATGATGAAAGGTTCTAATATTGGGATTCAAGACAAAAAGGCTAAGTTGTTTAATGAATGGGAAAGGTTTACTTCTACTGATGGGGAATCGATTGAGTCTTACTATCATCGTTTTTTGAAGCTAATGAATGATTTCAAAAGAAACAAACACTTTCTAGAAAATATTGTCAACAATCTCAAGTTCTTAAACAACTTACAACCAGAATGGAGACGACATGTTACCATTGTTCACCAAACAAAGGATTTACATGAAGTATATAACACCCTGTGTTTTCAAGTCATTGACGACGTCGATAAATCCGCAATGTACCTTTTGTATTGTACGCATTTG
>BQNB010141592.1:0-17249 GCA_026074375.1 Tanacetum coccineum
TCTCTAGTTGAAACTTCTCTTTTATTATTGACTAGTAGCATTAATATTTAACAGTATTAAGAAGACTTTTAATTCCCAACACTGGACCACATTGGGATTCCAGTTTACACCACTTTGATTCTTGAAGAATCTCGCAAGTCACCTACCCTAGTGTTGTTTGATGTTGACACTGGAAGGATTTCCATTCGTCACTATGAAATATTAAAGAATATCACTTTGAATGTTCTGGCAAGATCACAAGGATAATGCGTATGACTCTTTATTACCACTTGTTAGATATGAATTATCAAGTGTATTTTGACATTATGTCCTAGTAAGATTTATGTTTGTTATCTTTTGGCTCTAGAGTTAATAAGTGCATTGTAGATTTTAGTGATCGGAGGCTGGAGCTGACTGTCACCTATTCAATATCAACAATCTTGGAGTGAGATATTAATAGATAACGTGTGTATCTCCGTGACAAGTGAGACAAGTATCTTTTGAGAGAAACTTTAAAGCATTGCATCACTGGGTCCAAGACGACTTTCTTTAATACCAACAATCATATTTGTGATTTTGATATATTATGCATTGACCCGGTTTCTACCTAGATTATATGGAGGGCTTCTTTCCTTTCATCCTTTATCGTTAAATGTCTTTTTCACTCTTCAACCCCTTCAATGTTTACCAAGACGTCATTACTATCACCATGTTGTTTCGGTGATAACTCATGTCTTAGTCAACATTATTCCCTTTTCTCATTCATCTCCAATTTATACCTAAGGACTGCTATTTCTAACTATGGAGTGTCCTTGGGTAGATCCCTCTAGCCCTGGCTGGATCATAAGACTAATACCTAACCTTAACCACCTTATGACTTCATCGACGTCGTGAGTTAATTGGTTTTTGGGTATAGTGATCGAAACCCTAAAACCATTTGAAAATCAATCAAAGTGTTTGACATGAATCAGAACGTTTAGACACTTTGAGAGTTTCATTCTTTTGAAATGCCCCCTACACATGTGCATTGAGATTAGAAATTGTTTCGCACATGAAGGTAATAGTTAATTGCACTTTAATTCTTGAGTCTTGTAGATCACATTTTAATCAATTTTCTTCCCTTATGAAAATAATAAATATTTTAGTATTTTCATACCAATTGATTAAAATTTGAGATATGAAAAAGTTTCATGGGAAGAAAAATAATACCACGTATGTAGCATGAATTACTAGAACATTTTTCCCTTTCTCCCCTTTAATTTCACACATATGACACCAATCAACAAATGGTGACACCAATTGTAAACTTATGACACCAATTGAAAATATTGGGATATAACATTGAAAATTCCATGTGAAATCGAGGTTGAGCCATTTTTATGTTTTAAACAAAATGAGAAAGCTAGTTATGTCAAAGTGTATTTATATCTAGAACTGACGGTCACTTGGCCACTGATGTAGCTTCGTTCGCTGGCGCGCTTGTCGATATATACACACTCGTCAACAAAAACAATCTGACATTGAAAGTTCTTTTTGAAAAATTGTGTTCAACGGTTTTTAAAACACCACATGATAGAAGATTTCTCTTCTATTTTTAAAGTAAGCGCATTGAAACGTACTCCCCTAACATTTGGGTCCGGGTTACAGTTTGAAATGACTGTAAACTGTAAGCCATTGTCATGAGATCGAAAGTTTTGAATGTTTTGTATAGGATCCCAAGACCCGAGAAAATTGACTTTCTCGTTAACAGGATAAGTTATCTTTAAAGATAGACTTTCCTCACAATAAGGTCCGAGTTATGTACTGATTTGCACATAAGTCATTAAGAAAATTTAGAAATGACATGTTTTGAAATATTTGAACTCTTGCTCGAACTTCATTTACACACCCGTATCAATGTTAATCGACATTTTTAGGTACGTAAATGTTATCGATTCCAAGTGACACGTCGAGAAGATTCTTTTTGGTATTTTTTGAAAATTTTCGATTTTGATTATTTATTTTTTCTAGATTTTATATTTTGGTATTTTCTTTTTATAGTTTTATTTTTTTGTTATTTTGTTTTTCAAAAAATATTTTAAATCAAAATAAAGAGAAAAATCAAAAATAATACAAGTCGAGGTTGATTAGATATCAAGCTGATTCATTTGACAGATCCTCGTTCATCTAGAGTCAAACATCTAATATCGAGTCGTTGCACGAGATTGTTTTAAAACTATTTCGGGCAAGGCTTTAGTAAAAAGGTCAACTAATCTGGTATTCAATTGTCCGCAAGAATAATTCAAACTATACTTTTTCAACCTGTTCCTTTATGAAGTGATATCTGACATCGATGTGCTTGGTACGGGAATGTTGGACTGGATTGCACGAGATGGCCATGGCTGCCTTTGAGTCACAATACATGAGTATTTTATCAAAGTGGAAGCCATAATGTGTGAGCTGAGTTCTCAACCAGAGAACTTGAGCACATCACGCAGATAGAGATACATACTCGACTTCTGATGAAGACATTGAAGTGCAGTCTTGTTTATTTGACGACCAGTTGATTGCTTATCACCGCCTAGAAATTGTATTCCACCAGATGTGCTTTTACGTATATCAAGACAGCTTGCATGATCTGAATCTAAAATGGTAGTTAGTTCGAAACCGGTGTCCTTCAGATACCAGAGTCCCATATTAATGATATTCTTAAGGTACCGAAAGATCCGTTTAACCTCCTTGAGGTGCTTTTCAGTTGGTCTCGCTTGATAACGAACACAATAACATGTTGCATGTACAATATCTGGTCTACTTGCTGTTAAGTACATGAGTGATCCAACCATGCTACGATATTACGTTTGGTCAACAGGAGTTCCACTCAGATCATCATCTAGGGGTTTAGTAGCCATTGGAGTACCAATGCTATCGCATGAGGTCATACCATGCTTTTTAAGTATCTATTGAGCATACTTAGCTTGGTTAATAAAGATACCATGTGGGGATTGGTGAATCTGAATTCCTAGAAAGAACTTCAGCTCCCTCATCATAGACATTTCAAACTTGCTGTGAATTAGTTTACAAACTTTTTGGAAAGTTTTAGGTTCATAGAACCAAAAATAATGTCATCAACGTAAATTTGCACAAGCAATATGTCTTCCCCTTTTTTTGTAATATTGAACTTAGTTAGAATCAATAGAACTTTGGAGAACCTTTGGATACCAGGAAGTTGGAGAGTTCATCGTACCATGCTCTTGGAGCTTGCTTGAGTCCATATAATGCCTTATTGAGATGATAGACTTTGTCAGGATGATGTGGGTCTACGAATCTGTCTGGCTGATTGACGTACACTTCTTCCTTCAGAGGACCGTTAAGAAATGTTGTCTTGACGTCCATTTGGTATACTGGAAAATGAAGTCTGTGTGTAGCAATACACGCGACTAAATCCGGACAGATTCCATCGAGCGATTGGAGCAATGACTCTTCGAATGTCAATTCCTTCCTTGCTGGTTGTATGCCTTAGCTACCAAGACGATCTTTGGTCGCGAATACAGATTTATCCCATCAACGTTTTTTTTAGAGCCACTTTCATGTTAATGATCATTTTTGTAGTGTGGTAGTTTTTGCGACTATTCCCATACATCTAAATCGAATCAAATGGTGAAGTTCTTCCTGCATCGTCTTCAATTCTATGTAGAATCTAGCCTGGCTTCTTTGTTGTTCTTTGTTTCGGTTGAGTCACGATGAGTGCAAACATAGCAATCTCGCCCACCTGTTTCTAATTGACGTCTTGTCCTAATTGATTGAGAAGGATTTCCAATGACTTGTTCTAGCAGATGATATTTTGTCCAATGATATTTTGAAGGCTGTCGTTGATAGAATGTATGCATGTTAGACGAATCAACTTATCGAGAAGATGTCTCCCATCGTTCTTGTATCGGTGTACGAAAGATGTTGATAAATTCGTCTTCTTCAACTTGTGCATTTTCTTTTTGAGTTTCTGCTTGATTAATGTTCTTAGTAGAAGTGACAGTTGGTGCTTGAGTTGGTGCTTGACTTGTAGTTTCAGGTGTTGTTTGAATGTTCAATGGAGGTGTATCTGCAACAACGGTTGTTGAAGTAGATGGAGTTATGTTTTGTTGTTGACGTTGATTAGGTGCATCAGCAATAGTTACAGCAGAAGACTTTGACACAACTGGAGTAGTTCCATTGAGTAATTCATCGAACATCGGACTAAATATCAAATCCAGTTCATTTGACGTTGTTACTGTCTTAGCTGCTTGAGGAACATTTTGTTGACTTTGGAGACCGGGACTTAAACTATCTTGTTCAAGTGTCGTTGTCAGACATTATGGAATGGGATCAGAACTGACGTGATCTGACGCCATTAGAGGCAATTCGTCAAAGTTAACATGAATGGTTTCAACTATCACTCTTATTCTCTTGTTATATACCATGTAAGCTCTTGACTGAATAGAATACCCTACAAAAATACATGCATCACCTTTTTCTTTCATCTTGTCAAGATTTCCACCATCTCTGACAATGTAACATAACGAGCAAAAATGTGAAAGAATTTTACAGATGGTTTTCAGTCATTGATGATGTGATAAGGTGTTTTCTCATGTGAGGAATGCGAAGGAAGGTTTTGATTTAAAACATGAATGTTGCAATTGCTTCAGCCCAAAAGAACAAAGGAACTTTAGCGGCGCTTAGCATTGTTCGAGCAGCCTCAACAAGAGTACGGTTCCGTCTTTCAACAACGCCGTTTTGTTCAGGTGTTCGAGCAGTTGACGTTTGGTGTTCAATCCCTCTCCTTGTGCAAAAGTGTTCATTAGAGTTTTATTAAACAAAAATTGTGCTTTGTTCAGTTTCAAATTGTTCTAACTTGAGCATGAAGTCCTCTTTGAACAAGTTTGAGGAAATCGATGAGAACTTTTGGTGTTTCGTCTTTGGATCTCAAGAAGTGAGTCCAAGTATATCTTGAATAGTCATCAACAATTACTAACACATATTTCTTACCATTGATGTTTTCTACCCATCAATGGGACCACATAAGGCATGATGTAGATTTTTAAACGTCTTTGAGCTTGGGGTAGTTTTTTTTGTCTTTAAAGACTTTACATATTGCTTTTCCCTATCTTACAAGAAGAAACAAAGATGATCTTTGACGAATTTTAATTTGGGAAGGCCAGTAACAATATCATACTTTGAAAGCAAGTTGATGATGACGATGCCATAACCATGATTGTGACGATGAAGCTTTAGCCATTAAGCAAATTGGAATGGGAGTGGATTTGTCTTGAAGAGTGATGGAATAAAGATTTGTGCCACGAGAACATGTGAGTAGATCATTTCTCTTCAAATCATGGATGTAACATGTAGGACTTCCGAAAAAGCAACTTCTCCAAATCCGCATCACAAGAATTTGTCCAACAGATAATAAACTGTGATTCGGTTCCTTCGAACGTAATAAACCCTCTTGATAGTGACAGTTCCTTTAAACCAGATCTCCCATAACCTAAGAATCGGTGTGCAATTGATCATTTCAATACTTTCACGGTACCAAAAATTTCTCCACAAAAATTTAGTTAGGAAGCTTGAGTATTCCCGTCATGGGCTTTGAGCACCAGATCGACGATGAACAATATTATCTCTATGAGCTGCAAAAGAATTAGAAGACAATGAAGTTTTGGACAAAGTGGAATCTAAATAGTGTTGGATTCCAAAGTGATTAAACACATTTCTAGATTTTGTTTTCCTAGAAGGCATTACTAATATTTTGGTTTAACATTCATTGCACTAGACTTAGGTTTCCATTTATACCCGGGTGGTGTTGTCTTAGGGTACCGCCATCTACATGTCTTACTAATATGCTTATATTGCTTCCTAGTTTTGCTTCTAGGTTTTTGATTAGTGGATTCTGCAACAACTGTTTTCTTAAGGGGTGCTGCAACATATTGGTTCACATTTAGCTTGGGTTCCCTAGTACTAATAGGTACAACTATATGCATTTTAGTCCTAGAATTCACGCCATTAATATAATGAAGAACACACAAATCATGATTGTCATTTTCTACTACATGTTTTCCATGTAAACATAAACAAAGTTTACATTCGAGGTCTGAGCATTCAAACTGTCATTACACGCAGTTACAGACGTCTTATTATTAAAAAACTTAAATTTCCTACTGTGATCTTCTACTTGTTGCCTGTTCCCTTGACTATTGTTATGCATGACTTTATCTTCCAATCGATTGGTCTTAAGCTATGGTTTGCTAACACTAGTAGTGGGAATCACTCTTGTAGAGAAAGACACGCGTTTATTAGTTTTCCTAATTTCTTGAGGTAACTGAGATGTTCTAGGTTGAATGGTCCTAGTGTTCATTTTGTACATTCTTAGTGCAATCACATTTATGTTCTTTTGAACAACATTTTCTCTTTGAGGAAAAATATGTGCAGTGACTGGTTTAGAAAAATCATTGGACACATTATTTATGGTGACCGACTTTGACATTGAAAAATCTTTCTTTGCAAGAGAATCTGAAAAAGTAGACGGTTTACCCTATATTACCCTTGTCTTCTTTAACATATTTACAATCATAATTTTTTAAAATCTTAATTTTTTAAAAAGTACTTTAACAAATTTAAATTTTTTTACCAAAAATTTTTAAAAAAAATTATAAAATATTTTTTACGTTATTTTTAGTAAAAAATTAAAAAATTTTTTACACAAATTTAAAAAAAATTCGCACTTTTTAAAATCTTAATTTTTTTTAAAATTTTAAATTTTTTCATATTTTTTAAATTTTAATTTTTTTTCAGAAAAAAAGTTAATTTTTTTCTACGAAAAAAATTAGATTTTTTAAAAATTTAAGAAAAAGGTAAAAAAGTTTTAGCTTTTTTTATTTTTTCTTAACTTTAAAAAAAAATTTGTTAAATTTAAAAAGTGCGAAAAAAATTAAATTTATTTAAAAAAATTAAGATTTTATAAAGTACGAAATTTTAAAAAAGAATAATTACTTGTCAAGGTACAAAATTTTTAAAAAAGTACGAAATTTTAAAAAAAATTCGTACTTTTAAAAAATTATGATTTAAAAAAATTGCTTTTTAAAAAAATTATTTTTTGTTAAAGTGCTTGTTAAAGTACCTTTTAAAAAATTAAGATTTAAAAAAATTATGATTGTAAATATGTTAAAGAAAACAAGGGTAATATAGTCATTTTATGGTCATATCGAACAAAATTTGAATGTACATGGGTGTAATGAGTACGAAAAAAGTAAGTTGGTCATTAAGGTGCAAATTAGAAAGTAGGTTGGTAATAAATGGCCTTTACCCCTACTTTTAATTTTGAAAACTTCTTTAGAGCTTTTACACCTTTGATCCCACGGAATGAATTCATCCATCCGTCTTTCTAACAAGTTGCGTGTATATTAAAAGAACTCTTTTGAATTTTCATTCTTAACAGGTGTATGACTCATTTTTGACATTTCTGGAAAATATCTTTGTTCAGACGACTTTTCACGTTGTGGAACGAACAAATCATACAGATTATTCAAGTTTTTATAATCAAAAGGTTTAATTAAATCACTTAATTTTGATCGACTTTCTTGGGCAAGACGAATCGTTTCGTCAGATTCATGAGCTAACATTAAGGCAAGATTATCATTATAGCAATCTATATCATACAGACAAGGATTCGCTCTTTGAGCTTTCTTGAGGAACTTAGGTTTTATACAACTCGTTTTAAAATTACGATTACGCATATTTATTGTTTGAACTGATTGACCGGTTTTGTAAACAATATCATCCAAAACTTTGATTTTATTTTCCAAAGCAATAATTTTTTCAAGTTCTTTGTCTTCACGAGTTTTGTGAAACTTATTCTGAGTCTCCTTTTCTTGTGACATTATGAAGATGGTCTCTTGATGTGCAATAAGCTCCTTTTTACTTTCTAAAATTGTTTGATTTAAATCATTTATCTTTTGAGTATATTCATTAAATGACTTTTGAGATTCCATTTTGTATGACATCAAATCACCTTTAGCTTTTGCACAATCAATTCCCACCTTTGACTCATAATTCACATCATGATACCTATCAAGTTCAGCTTAGAACTTCTTAAGGTCTTTAAACATCAATTGATTAGTCTTAGACAGTTCATTGTTTGCTTCTTTGAAATGGTTATTTGATGATTCTAAACTTTTATTTTTGGTTTTGAAATTCTCAATTTCACCTTTCAATCTATCAGCTAAATTCTTGTTTGATAATTCCAAAAGCTTATTACGATTTTTGCTGTCATCAATTTCACATTTTAGTTTATCAATTAAAAAAGCAAGCAAATCACATTCTCTAGCAAGATCTTCATCTTCATCCTGGTCAGCCTCTCCTCTATTATTGCTCATATCCAATGAATCAGTAGTGATATTAGTATCACCATGTTCCTTTAGATATCTGACATTAATAGATTCAGGTTGCTTAGGATGTTCTCTGTCATTAGCAAACACATTATAGTTATCATTATTATATTGTACCTTTTGCTGCGGCTCAGTATCAAAGATGGGTCTAGAATTGTTAGGAGCATCTGGAGTCACCTCTTGAATCTGTGCCATGTACAGATGGTGTGCTTCCAATTTTTGGTCTTCATGTACATCATCAGTGTCATCCCTCCAATTAGCTTGTTCAACATTCAATCGGATTCCAGCTTCCTCTTGCTTACACAATAACATCTTCTTCTTGTGATAAGCTGCATCCTTTGCCCGTTTTGTTTTTTGACAATCCCTTGCTACATGCCCATATTCCTTGTAATTATAACACTGAATCCCAGACTGTTGCACCACTTGTGTACCTACATTCTCCCTAGCCCTAGCAACATTAACTTCTCTTTAATTATCATACCCAGTTCCTCTGTTGATACTTAGAGTATTATCCTGATTTGCTCTATTGGTGTTTGATGAAGTTTCGAGGTTGTTGTTGGTAGGTTTATAGATTTTATTAAATTATAGAGAAATTAAAGCCATGAGTTTATCAATCTCCTTTTCCTTTGACATTACATCATCTTCTACAACCATAGTATGTTCTTGATCATAAGTAGGTGGAGGAGAGTTGACAATTACTTTACCTCTGTTTCTGGTAGCAGCTTGTTGTGATCTGGTTGAGGAATTTTAAGAGTAGTGATTAGGATGGTTTTGAGGATGGTAAACTAGTTGTTTTTGAGCAACAAGTGCAAGTGGATTAGCAGTACGTGCTAGTCTTTCAGCTCTTATCTCGTTGACTTCATTCTGGTGTTGCTTCAGGATGTCATAAAGTTTGTGGTAGGAGACAGTCTTCAATTCTTGACTCTGCTTAACAAGCATCACAAACCTTTGCCATTCTGGTTGTAATTGAAGTAAGAACTAAACATTCACTTAATGATCGGTAACATCAGACTGATTTCTGACAAGGTCATTCATCATCTTGTAGAACCTTGAGTAATACGATTCTAGTGATTCACCATGTTTGATTCACCATGTTTTAACCTTTCAATTTCTTTCCACATCTCACTTGCATTTGGACAAGCATCAACTGTAGAGTAGATATCATTATCTATCCCTATGAGAATTATTTGAACAACTTCAGCTTCAACATCCAATTCATTCCTTATGTCTTGTGAGATATTCTTATAGTTCTCCATGTATCCTTTTATAGTGGTTTCTAAACTACCTTCTGTAACTAGAACATTCTTCTCAGTCCATTTGAATTTGTAAGGTGGATTCTGGAGACAATAGTGGATGAGTTCACTGTTAGGTTTGGTTTTTTTGATGTATCTCTTGATTCGGGATTTATGAGGTTTCATTTTATACACTTTTTCGGGGTCGTTTAACCCCATAAATCATGCATTTATGCCCAAAATTGGTACTTAATGGTTCCTTTTTAGGTATTTAGCATTTGGAAGGCATTTGGAGGAAATACACGTGACTTGGGCTCATTTGGAGAAGAAACGGACAAGACTACGGACCATCGTCCTCAAGATTTATGAACACATTTCTACACAACGCCGTTCACAACCCACTCGAGACGTTGGTCACAACCTTTCATTTACAGTGTCCAGCTTGGCACACCCTCACCAAGATCAATAGATATTTTCTCTTCACGACGGATCAACGATAAAACGGCACGTCGTTACAACGATTTATCCATATATACAAATCCGATTTTAGGGTTTTATGTGTGTAACTTTAGAGTAAAAAAGGGAGACGAACCCTGGTTTGTTTGACAGCTTATTAGGACGATTTTAGGGCCTCAAAACCCTATTGTAACTCCTTTAATTCAATGTTTAATCAGATGAGAGATTATCTGTAATCATTCAATATGTCTAGTTGTTTTGATTCATTATTTATTCTGCTTTAATCTATAACATGCTTGGCTAACTCCTATTGTGTTTATTTATGATTATATGAAACCTAGAATGTAGATCTTAGTGATGTTGCTTCTTGTTGAAATAAGTGCAAGTTAAGGCTTTAGAAAACAGCTTTTGTCCTATACATCACTGTTGATATGTCTAGGGAAAAACATGATTGTGTAGAAAGGGATACTCATCGGGTAACAGTCCTTCATACTAACCTTGCCCCTAATATTGTATGATCCACTCTTAATATATTTCACATGCATTAATATACTCTTAGGGGCCTTAGTAATAGTTCTGCATACGACCCTTACGCGCGTTTCCTTAACAGAATATTAATTAGATGGAGGTTCGTGTAATTCTGTTCATGACTTATGAAATAATTACATAGATCATCACAAGTGGCCAAGGCAACAACACATGAAAGCAAATCTAGGGAGTAAATATATGATTAAATGAATACATACTTATCAAATATCCAGGAGTTTGCCTGTATCTAAGAGTAGTTGTGGAATGTCAAATGGTGTGTCTCTAGTAGATCACTCTAGGAATTCTAGTTCTTTTTCTGACTCCAAACACTTTGTTTGCTCAACGTGTCATAAATGTTTCTTTAATGCAAATCATGATAATTGTATAACAAAGATCCTGAATAAGGTGAATTCTCGTGCTAAAGTTCAGTCCCCCAAGATCAGAAACAACAATCCCGTTGAACCAAAGAACCACACTCATAAACCTGGTAGGCGGAATGGTATAGGACAAAGGTTTTCTCTCAATAAGTCTTCCGCTGTGCATGAGAAACCACACACTCCTAGATCTTATCTTAGGTGGAAACCAACGGGTAGAATTTTCAAGACTGTTAGTCTTAGGTGGATACCTACTGGAAAGGTGTTCATAGATAGCACAACCAAAGTTGACAGTGAACCTCCAAATGGTTCAAATGATGATATCACTAACCCATATGAATGCAATCAAACTCTTTATGTTAGTGCAGGTACTTCTAACTCAAGTGCAGGTACATCTGTCAATCCTTTAAAGGAAAGACTCGGAGTTTGGTTACCAAAAAGACTGATATCTCATACGTCAGGAGTTCAAGGAATTCAAATCTGATGAACATGCTTCAAATGATGTTTGAACACAGCAGTTCAAGCCTCGGTCTTCTTTGTCAGATGACGTTTGGACAAAACAGTTCAAGCCTCGTTCTTCATCAAATGATGTCTGTTCACATCAGTTCAGGCCTCGTTCTTCATCTTGATGACGTTTGATCAAAACGGTTCAAACCTCGTTCCTTAATGTCAAATGGCGTCTGCTGGCATCTCTTCAAGCCCTGTTCCTTAAAGTAAAGAAATGTGTACGCCTTCAGAGAAAAGGAAAGTGTACGTGTCAGTGCATTTATCCTTGACAACGAAAAGAGAAATCTTTTCGGTCATGAGCTAATATAACAAAACATTCCAAGTTTTGAGCTCATGGTAATGGCTTGTAATCAAATGTTAGATTGCAACCCCATCTTCAGATAAAAGGAAAATGTACGTGTTAGTGCATTTATCCTTAATAACGAAAAGAGAAATCTTTTCGGTCTTGAGCTACTTTCGAAACACTCAATGTTTGTTAGCTCAAGTCGATGGCTTTCGTATTCTTCTGTACGAAACCAGTTTTTCAAAGAAAAGGAGAGTGTACGCTTCAGTGCGCTTTATCTTCAAAAGAAGAGAAATCTTCTTGTTTTTGACCATTCTCATTAACAAGCTTCATATTTTCCCATGCTTGTTCGTTAGTTAAGTGGACCAACGTACATTAGCTGGTATTATAATTCACTAGATCAAAAATGGCAATCGCATATGCAATTTTTGAAGGGGAGAATAGTGAATTAAATGTGATTAAAATGGTTTATCTTGGTCTTTGAATGTGTATAAAATGGTCAAATGTGAAAGTGTAGGGTGTTAAATCTGTAAGGTGTTAAATCTGTCTGTAGGGTGTTAAATCTGTCTGCTAGGAGATTAAGATAATCTAAAATGCCTTGGATCTTGCTTAATGTTAGATAGCGGTTGCATATTCTTGATGGCGGAATGTTAACCTACTGCATGGCGGTTTGGTGATCTGTTGGGCAGCGTCTTAGGCTAATTGTCCATGTCTTGGCCCAATAAGCCCAATAAACCTCTTAGGCCTATTCCAAAGGACCATTTGTCTTGTTGACTCTCATACAGGCTTAGTTAACTTGTCATTGAGCCTATCAGATAATCTCTAGACCATCGACCAAGGTTGACCAATGTTGACTTAACCCAATGTCCAGTGACTCTAATGTGGAATATCTTCGTGCTAATCTGAATATCAAGGGCATGTCAAACTCAAGGCGAACATCTTTATCTAACGTTGATTATATGCTATGTTTGTCTATCTTTGTTGATATTCTTTAACAGATACGATGGCAGAAGAGAATATTCCTGCACCTGAACCTACAAGATGAGATGAACAGATCCTTCATTGCTCAGAACAGTTACAGATTGGAAAGGGAAACCTTCTCTAAGATCTACAGAAGTTGCAGAAGAATCCTATCTTCCACATTTCAGTTGATATTTCAAGAACACAAACTTCGTTAGGGCATTCACTGCATCAGCAAATTCCCTTCTATCTACATTCAGCTGTTCTGGAATACTCTGACTCATGATGCAAAGACTGGGGTTTATAGCTTTCAAACTTGATGAAAAATGGTTTACTCTGAGTGCTGATCTTTTTCGGAAGGCCTTAGAGATCACTCCTGCATGACAACATCGTCCCTAAACCAGACTTAGCTTTGGAATTATTATCCTATAATTTCTAATTTACTTTTCCTTTTTTTTTTTTTTTTTTTTTTTATCCCCATATTTTTAATTTTTCTATAAATGTGAATTTGTATTTTTTATATGTTTAATTTCCCTCAATATTTTTTTCTGTGATATATTTTTTTTTTTTTAATTTCCTTGTCTTTTTATTATTTATTATTTTTTTTTTTATTTTTTTTCTTAATTTTTCAAATATTGTTAATATTGGAAATTTTAATCAAAAATCTAATTCCTATTAGTATCCATTTATACCCCGCTATTATTCCTTTTTCTTTCTATAGTTTTAAAATTTTTCAATTTATTCCCTCTCTAATTTTCTAAATACCTTTATTTTTTCTATTTTTCAAATTTTTTTTTTTTTCCTTAAAAGTTGATATTGAAGTTACATTTTGAATTTTTATTTATTTATAATTCATTTTTTTCTTCCCCTCCTTTTTTTTTTATATTTATTTATTGATAATTTTTTTGTTTTTTTTAAATTTTTTTTTTTTTATTTTTTTATTTTTTAATTTTTTTTCAATTTTTCTTTTTTCCTATTATATCATTTCCCCTCCCCTTTTATTTTTATATCTTAATTTTTATTTTATATATTTTTTATTGATTTTTCCTTTTAATATTTCGAATTTAGGTATTTTACTCCCTTTTAAAGTTTTTCCCCCACTATAATTTTTATTTTGATCTTTTATTCAAACTAATTTTTTTTCTATTGTAATTGTTTTTTTCTCAATGAATTTGTTTTAATCTCAGAAAATTTTAAATTTCTTAATCTTTTATTCCTTTTATAAATATTATGATTAGTTTTTAAATTTTTTTTTAACTTTTCCCAAAATTTTATTTATTTAGATCCTTTATTTCAATTTCTTTATTAAGATTTTTATTTCTATTATTTTTTTTTCTTTGTTTTAATAGTATATTATTTATTTCTTTTTTTATTAATAATTCTATAATTCATATGTTTTTTTAGAATATTTTTGATTCTTTTATAATTATTACAATTTCTTTACATCCTGATAGTTATTAGTTCTAAATTTCCAATCTTAATTTATACTCTTCCCAATTTCCTATTTTATTCAAAATGTTTTAATTTTTTAAATTAATTATTTATTTTTTAATTATATTATATTTAATTTATATTTTATTAATAAATCCTAATTTTTTTATTCCAATTTTTTTCTCCTTATTTTTTTTTTTTTTTTTCCCATTTCCAATATTTATATTTTTTATTCCCTTTATAGATACAGATGGCAGAAGAGAATATTCCTGCACCTGAACCTAACAAGAAGAGATTGAACAGATCCTTCAATGCTCAGAAACAGTTATCAGAATGAAATGAAACTTCTATAAGACTTACAGAAGTTTTGCCGAAGAATCCTATCTTCGCTCTACGTATTCCAGTATGATATTTCAAGAACACAAACTTCCCGTTAAGGCATTCACTTGTAAAAAAAAAATCAGCAAATTCCCTTCTATCTACATCAGCTGTTCAGTATACTCTGACTCAAATGCAAAAACTGGGTGTTTTTGAGCTTTCAAACTTGATGAAAAATGTTTACTCTGATGCTGATCTTTCATAAGCCTTAAAGATCACTCCTTCATGACAACATCGTCCCATAAACAGACTTAGCTTGGAATTAGGTAGAATATATCAACATTAACTGAAGCTGAAGAAGTAAGCTGTTGGTCAAGAGAAGTTCATGCTACTCATCACGAATTGGTGTCTTACAGACCCTGAGCCATGCAAGAATACCAGACTGTAATCAAACCGGTAAAATACATGTTGTCTCTTGCTGGACCAAACCCTGAGCACATGGATGATGAATTCCTCGTGACAGCCTACCTAAAGGTTCTATGTCTTCCATGAAAAATCTCGATGACACTTATAACTTTGGGGATCAATTTCTTTATGACAAACCAACCGAAGATGATCAGGAGAAATCTAAAGTTATAGAGGAGTCTGATTCCACCATACCTGATCCAAGTCATCAGACAGTAACGTCAACTCCTCCAGTGATTGCTCCCTTCACAGATGTCTCATCTACTAAGCCGTCGTCACTGGTCACTCCTCCACCAATCAACACGGAAGCTACAACAATCACCACATCTCTCCCTGAAATCACTCCATTCATCGCCCTTCAGCTAAGAGTGGCAAGATTGGAGCAAGAGATGTCTGAAGTCAAGAAGACTGATCACTCTGCCGATGTTTTGGCTTCAATCAAATCCCAAGTTCCTACGGTTGTTGATAAATATCTAGGAACAAAACTTGATGATGCTCTCCTTAAGATTCTTGAACGACACACTGCAGATTTAATCGAGAAATACTCTGCGCTGCCTGGCCCAGAGTCCATCAAGAATCAAGAATCTGAAAAGAGTCCAAAGGAGATTATCAGAATCAAAAGGGAACAAGGTGAGGAGAAACAAGATTCAACTTACTCCATCAGGTCAACAGACAAGGTGGCTCTTGAAGAATTTGATCTAAAGAGTGCTCTCTTCAAACACATGAATAAGAACAAGACTGCAAACAGAAATCCTGCCAACTACCATCTATACCATGCTCTTATGGAAGCTTTAATAGCAGATGAAGATGCCATGGATAAGGAAGTTGCAGTCAAGGTTAAAGACCACAAGAGAAAGCATGATAGTGATGATGATGAAGACGATGATGATGATGAAGGCCCTTCAGCTGGATCAAACCAGGGTAGGTCAGCAAAGAGAAGAAGACCCGAATCTGCCGCTTCTGGGTCAGCTCAACCTCCTCCGAAAGATGATGACCAAAGTTCAAAGAAACCACGGGAGTCTGATGCATCTGCTTCCAAACAACATCCAGCTCTTACCTCAACTGGATGGCAGATCACTGACACAAGAGATGATGTTGTTAACTCTTCGATGCCCAGATCTGATACCGAATCAGAACATTCTGAACAATCCTCAGATGACATTCCAATGCAGGATGAAGGGCATGTCTCAGATCTGGAGGACACCGATAACGCTCACATTCCCAAGGTGTCGACCACTACGTGGTTTAAGCCGATTCCAGAAGGCGAGAGACCTGCTACACCTGAACCAGAATGGACCATTCCCCCGAATGATTTCCCGGAACCAGAGAATAACTGGGCAAATACATACGCCACAACGTATCAAGTTCCTGCGGAGAACAAGCTTCAAAGGAAGACGTATGATATTGGGTCATTCATCAAATGGTTCTGCAGAAGAACATGAAAGAAGAAGCTCTGCAAAGCTGATTTAGAAGGTCCAGCTTTCAACCTTGTTAAAGCCTTTCATAAGAACAGCGTCTTTCTTCAATATCAGATGGATGAATGCCATAAGCTGCTGACGAATAAGGTTGATTTGGGTAATCCTGAGGGTCATCAAATTCTGCGAAATATTCTGCGAAATGTAATATGAAACCCCAGCCCTTAGGCATGACCACCATGTCAGGTTACTATTCAACCACAATTCTTCATCAATAGGATCCTGAGTTTATCTTTTGACAGGTGACAAAGAGCAAAAAAATTGCTATTCCATATCCAAGCTCAAAAGCCCTTGTTACCTAGGACTGTTGGCCCGTTGAGAATTAGTTCTATCTTTTTTTTCTTTATATTTTTTTTTGTTGGGTTGAAAGTGAACGCGAATATGACATCAGTGCGGCCTATGGCATCACTCACTGGTGGTTTAGAAGAAAGGAATTCTACATCAACAAACACAGTGAGCCCTCTGATCGTGAAGCAGTCAGATCGCAGATGCGAATTCTCAGTGTGATCAGTGTCAAGGTGTTTGAAAAATATGGATACAACTATCTGAGAGAGATAATCCTTCGCCGAGCTGATTACCAAGAATACAAGATCTCGGAAAAGAATTTCAAAAATCTGTTCCTTCTCAATATTCAAGAAAAGCTCAACCATCTGCCCAAGACAGACAAGATCAGTCTTCACACAGCAGTCAACATGTGGATAAGAAACCTGGTGATCAGGAATCGTATGGGAGACTTACAGCTCGGGATTGAAAGTTATCAAACAAAGATTGGTATGTGCTTAATTACACATACCTTTTACCTTTAAAAACAAGCTAAAATAACCAAAAACAGACTTAAAATGCCAAAT
>BQNB010141594.1:0-17249 GCA_026074375.1 Tanacetum coccineum
CTTTTGGGATTATGAAGCCACCTAGGTGCTGTTTAGAAGTAAAAAAAACTTATGCTAGGTTGTTGATAGAATATAAAAGATATAGGGCCCTTTAAGTCGCGGTTTAGGATTTTATGTTTATCAAAAATGAGTTTGGCTAGATAAATGATTATAACCATATTGTATATGAATTAATAACATATTAAGAAGTGTATGGAATGAAGTTTAGGCTTACGTGATCTCAGAATGGCAAAATGGGTCGAAATGAGGAGTTTAAACCTGATGGCTTAGAAAATGTCTAGCTTCTCCTTTTCTTAGCTCCTATTCGTCTTATACCTTTGTTGTTCCTCCTTAGTCTTGGCTTGATTACGAATAATACACCATATGTGTTTGTGTTTAGTTTTGAGTTATGAGACTAAAAGGGTATATGTCTCGGTTTATATAGGTGTTCAAGGAATGGTGCCCATGTTAAACTTAGAGAGGTGGCACAAGGAGGATAGAAGTCTTGGGGACTAAGGATGTGACAAGGTATGCATGTGGCGGATTTCTTGATGCCCAAGGTGTTGTGGTGGCGGGTTAAGGTGATGACGAGGAGTTACAAGACTTGCAGGCCAAGTTTGGATTAAGTAGGTGGTGGCATGGTGATGTGGTGATGATGAGGTGATGATGGAGAAGTTTGGTTAAGGGTTAAACTAGTTTACCAACCAACTAAGGGTGTGTCGGGTTTAAGTTTATGGTTGTGGTTTTGGTTAGGGTTTAGTAGCATAGTTTAAGGTTAATGGTGTTTAGGTTTAAGGTTAAAACGAGCTTAGGACGATTGAGGTTAGTGTATAAAGGTTCAGGTCACATTTGTAAGTTATGGTTAGGAGTACGAATTATTAGGGTTTTGGTGTTTAGGTTTAGGCCGAGTTTAGGATTAAGGAAAATTAAGGGTTTAGCATGTTTTGGTTTGAATTCGTTCTTCATATGGTTATACTATGTGTTTTATGGAGTTATACCTTGAGCTTAAATAGCTTGCATCTTGATTTAGGAGGGAAATTTTACTTTAAATATGATGTATTGGTGGTTTGTAACTTGTGTTTAGAGGTTACATGAAATCTATAAAAGATTTGGTGAGAAAAGGTATCATTTGAATTTCATGCATTAAGAGGTTATACCATAAGCTTAGAAGAGCAGTACTAAAGCTCAGGAGGGAAAATATATTTGAAAATATGATAAGGAGTACATGCCTCATGGGCTTGTACATTGAAGTAGATGAGAACAATACCCAAAACTAGGGTTTAAGGATAAATGTTATCACATGAGATTTGATTTATAACATTGTTATAAATAGTATGTTACATAGGTAACATATGGATATTTGTATATTGCTTGACATATTATAATGTTTACATAGTTATAGATGGCATAGGTAGGTTGCGTGAGCTCGTTTACTTTGGTTATGCAAGTAAAGCAAAAATATTCCTATGAAAATGGCTGTACTTAATTTAATAAGTTGATGTTACATTGATGAAAGGTGCATCTAATTTAATAAATGGATAATTACATTGATGAAAATTTAGGGTTGTTATAGTCCCCCAACCTTACAGAAATCTCATCCTGAGATTTAGTTAAATGATAGAGTGTTAGTTGCAATAGATAATGAATGACTATCTCATAATCTGGAAGAAATCTAGAGGCAATGATAATGTTGAAGATATGGAATTTATTTGTACAAACAGATCATAGATTTGAAAGAATATTGTTTGTACGTATGCCATATATTTAAGCCCACTCATTTATAATTTGTCACTTACAAACAGAGGCGTCCCAATCCTTGTAACTGAGAATTTATAAACTTATGGTTCGGTGGTTTATAATTTCCTCATTCAAATGAAGAAGAGTCCTAATTCATTTGAATAAGATGATTATAAATCATCCTACCTAAATATCGACATAGGATATGATATGAAAACAATGTCATGTATAGTTCTAGAATCATAAGGAATGATGAGGATAATAATGAGACGTTAATCCCGTTGATGTCTTAAAACAAGATGTTATAAGATGAGTATTTTTCTCTCATTTTCCAATTAGCTAAGAATGCGGTGGATGTACGTGTTTTCAAAAGTATGAGGCGAGTATTCTTACTCAGAGTTGAATATAAAAGAACCAATGAGATTGATAACTATGTCAAGTTTCGATATTATCAAAATGAAGCCAAGAAGAAGTTGGGAAGACCATCGTCTTGAAGAAGTTTTTTAAGGACCTTTGATTCCTGGGACCTGAGGGTTATGGGCCTACTATGCTTCTGTTGCGCTACTCTAATTCCACTCTAATTTATTTGGTTCTCAGTGAAACTATTCTATAAAATTTGAGAATTCATTAAAGGGATAGTCGGGTGGTGATGTGTTTGACCTAATTGGTGATGTTGATCCTACTGATGAAGATGAAGATATTGGAATGGGTAATTCAACAGGTGTATCAGCGTCTTTAGGTGGTGAAATCTTCTCAGGAGGAAAGAAATGCCAGGAAATCAAACATTGGTGATAGTGATAACACTGAAGATGGAGGCAAAATAGTCGGTGGAGCAATAGGAGCTTGTGGTGGAATAGGTAATTCATTAGCATAAAATGATTGCATGTCCTTTAGATATGGATTATTGTAGAAAGGTGAGAATACAGGTGGGATTTCTTCATTCTTAGAATTTTTCAAAAAGTCAGAAGAGATGCTTCCTGGTGTGGCTGGGAAATAGTTCGGTGAAGTTTAAGTATAGTCAAAAATATTTGCAGAGGGAAAAGCACATTCCTCTTCAACATCAGATGGGGTAGAATAGGTGGGGGAAGACATGACTGTATAACAACCTAGTGGAAAAATATAAGTTATTTATATATAATATAATAATAGTGTATTATCTGCCATGGAAATTTCTTACACATACTATTCTGGAAACTGCAGTGGCACGGGAGACTTTCTTGGATGGAAAAAGTAGTTATAGTTTAGGTTTTACCCTTGTTCTCTATAACCATGAGCTCTGATACCAATCTGTAACACCCCCATTTTTTACATATAGCAGCAGAAGCTAATCTGGGGTATTACTTCATAGATCAACAGACATAATCATAGAAAATGACTCGTAAAGAGACATTTTTGTAAAATTTAGTTATCATTCATTAAATCAGAGTTTTACAAATAAAGACAGGTCCCAAAATCTAGAAACATAAAGTTTGAATGATAACAGTTTAGCCATCTTCAAGTCTGTGCCACTCCGTGCCATAAGTTTCTCAAATGCCTGAGATAAATATGCTAAAAGGGATCAACACAAAGGTTGAGTGAAATTCATTGGTTTTCAGTCATAATAGTTGAGTACAAGTCATCATATACAGTGGGTTACATTGATATACGCCCATAAGTGTAATAATTGCAATGAGTACAATTATTATGGAAAATAGTTTGAAAATAAGTTATCATAATAGTGGGTTACGTTGTTATACACCCATAAGTGTAATAATTGCAATGAGTACAATTATTATAGGAAAAACATTATTTTTGCGTCTAAGCTCATGGCACTCAAACTGACTTGTGTATATATATCAATCAATATTGATATATACAAAGATAATGGCCCCCGTATAGGTAATTGCCATATACCTATATGTTTCAAATATAGTGCGTTTGGTTACCTATCCGGCTAACACAAACGGGATTCGTCACTCTCGATAGATCTATCCATAATATTTGCGTTCACTCGCAAGTGATTAATGGTCCATGATGGTAGGGTTTTTTGGCATTGAGCATAAAGGACATAGACAACAAATGCAAGTAATTATAGTCAGGAATCACATGGCCACCTCCGTAAGAAAAATTAAGATTCTCTTTGCGTTAAGGTAAAATTCATTTACTGCAAGGTTTTGGCAAGTTTAGCCAATAATTTCAACGAAAAAGACCTTTATGATGCGTCAAATGCATTACTTTTTGTCATGGAAAGTTTAAATTACACGCGAATATCACCATTATTACTCTGTGTCTAAAAGGATATTTTAGAACGCGTAACGATAAAAACCATACTTATTTCACATTTGTGAAACTAGGCCATTTACTTGTAGCACTTTATAAGACCACCTACATACAAATTAATACCCATAACAACTCTAATTGAATTCAACAAAGATAAAATAAATTATACATTATATATATATGAATGTATATAAACCAATATACAATAAATAATATGCAACAACCATCAACCAAGCGCCTTACACCCTACACGTAACCCACCTTCTCTCTTTGAAAACTCTTATCACATAATACGTTTCAAAATAACTGATACAATTTCAAATGGAGAGAATAGGCATAGTAGAGATTCCTTAAATAGTATTATGAAAGGAAAAATGATGACTAGAGAAATTAGAATTTATACTATGCTGTAATAGTATGATAAGCCATTCCATATTCAATATGATACATAACTACACCAACGAATTAGTAAATGATTAAGCATGCATGAACAATGCTATCACAACTAAAAATTAAAAAAAAAACAAGAACTAAACAATACAGTTCGAGTGAAAATTTTCGTTGAGGTACAAGAGCTAAGGGGACGACGAGTTGCAAGGGGTGGAAACCAAGTGTGGTGCGACCTCTTATCACCATTATCTTTCCTCATCTTCATTTGGCAAGCTGCTTAGACCTCGGTAAGTCACCCTCGTGGCTTAACGCCTAGCTCCATTATACCCTTCACATTGTAAACCTACGTACGACCCAAACCAAGTGCATCGTTCCTAGCATTGTGCAAGCGTAGAGCTAGTGCCTGGCTTATATCATGACGTGTACACGATTACATGGACTAACCATGCATGGTTCGAATGTAAGCACGCATGTAAAGGTTGTGTCGTGCTATGCATAAAATAAGTGAAACATAGTAACACTAGTAAATAACACATTATACGTATGAAACTAGAAGCGAGCCAAAGGAAATTGCAATAACTTTAAACACGTACGTAATGTACTATGTTGGCTCACAAGGGACTAATAAGCATTGAGATTTTACGTGAATCGTTGTAGAAACTCATAGGTTGTGACCTCGACTTGTACAGTGAGCATGACCAAGTAAACAAGACAAACCGTGGTGAGCCATTTGCTCGCAGTGGTGCGTCACAGATCATGTAAAAAGCTAAACCATTGTGCTCTTTGGTTCACACTAAGATCCCGCTATACTTGACAAACGATTACGACCTGAAACGCAACACTAACAGCCACCCCAGGCCGCTGCCTTGTCGTGGCTGTTGCGCCGCAAAGAGAGGACCACAGCAGCCGCTGTTGGGTTTGCTCAGCGCACCAAATGTCCTTGTAATCTCAGCGTTTAAAGACCTCGTACCCCCAAGTATTCGAGCCGAGTACTTTGCGGGTTTAATGGAAAGATAGCCATGCATGCTTGCGTATATAATGTAGGGAAGAAGAAAACTGAATGGCGAATAATTAAGGGTGCGTGAGTGAGAAAAGTAGGCACCACAACAGTGGCTGTCAAGCCCACTGTTGGGCACGACCATGTATGAGCAAAAAATAGAAACAGAAAAAGGTGTAGACCAATATGTATTATTGGAATTGGATTATAATGGAACATTGAGAATTTTTAACCACATGCATGAGAGTTAGTTGTACATTTTAGACAAAAGAAGTATAGAAACTTGCATGTTTTTCAAAGCCTTGGGTCTTCCCACGCCGAGACTCAAATAAATGGGTATGATCGCTAAATGAAACGGATTTATTCAAAAAGTTAGAAACTAAAAACACGATTTTCGATGAATTTGAGATAATAACGTCGAAATTAATTTATAAATGGGTAAACGAATTTAATGCGAGTAATATAAATTCTTTAATGCTAAAAATATTTTTAAAGATTGTTCGAGTTTTAAACATGAAAAGTTATAAGAATAAAAGAATGTTAAAATATAAAAGTTGAATATATACTATATAAATTATTATTTGGGAAAGTCAAAGGGATAAAAAAATATATTTTTTTCTAGATAAGGAAATTTAAACGAGTCGCGCGAGCTGTAAAATATAAACCTGAAAATTAATCATAAATTAAATAATCGACAACAATGTAAATAAATAAACGCGATAAGATAAATACATACACTTAGTAACTAACAATAATGTTATATATTTTCTTTTAGATATAGAATAGACATGAGACTTGTAAATATACCGTTTACGACTCTAAAAATATAAATTCCTGTATCGGTACTTATAATTGTAAAGGTCGTCCTAGAGGTCAACGGTTTTAAACACACATCATAAAAACATAAAAATAACTCATAAAAAACTACAAGTGCCTTATTGACTACCCACTTGAAAGTTTCCTTATCATCCATTAAGGATTCAGAATATAAACTCAGATTTGTCATAATTACTTAGGTGTTTGACCGAGTCACTATTTGACGTACATTGATCCATTATCAATTCCAGACAATTAACCGACAAGGTGAGTTTTCATAGCCCATACTTTACTGTTTTAAATCATCTTTAGGGTTTGATAAATTGCTTATTTTATAGACATTTGAACACAAGGTACATTTACTGATTACATTGGGTCTAAGTCCCCTACTCAACTGATTGAGGAAGTATGATTTGATGATTACAAAACCTTATATGAACAATGAAAAAGGAAAGAAGAAACAACAAGGACTAAATATAAAAATAGGTTAGCATAATATTAATCTAGGTTTAGTTGTAAACCTTAGCATTATAAAGAAAGGCAGGCGTCTGGTTTAGGTATCAATCCAGAATAGAATTAGAACTCTCCAATGAGAGTCTAACAGTTAGCATAGTTATAGTTAGTTTAGCCCTAAGATCATTTGATCTTGGGGTAATAGATTAATAGAAAACCTTGTTTGTTAACATTGATGTTCTTATTCTTATTCCGCTGCGTATATTCAATGTTTTCGTTATCCTATATGTGCTTAGATCAGGGATTCACAATTGGTATCAGAGCACATGTGATGTTTGCCTTTTGCTATGATTTGGACGTGTGAGATCAAGAAACAAATATGTTGGGCCACAAGAACAGGTTACTACTTTATCATATTATATACAAACACGTTAATACTGTTTGTAAAAAGATGTTTGTTGAAGATTGGACGAGTTTGTATGTTAATGGGCTCAAGTAGTATTAATTCTGGTTCGTATATATATTAATGTTGCTTGGTACAAAAGTGGATTAATGTTGTTCAAGGTTTAATGTTAATACTGTTCGTCCAAGGTTTGTACTACTAGAGTCGTCTGACATATCCAGTTTATACTGCCTTCATTGTCCTAGAAAATCAGTTAATACTGCTAGTGTTACCTGATATCGGACAGTATTGGTTTTTGGATGGATTTGAATCTCCAACAATGATGAAATAATGGTTTGTTTTGAAGAGTATTATGAAGACATTTGATTCAATGGTTTTTTAATCAATTATGTGACAAGGGTACCCTTTTTGTTCGTAGATCGCCGAAGTGAGGCAACGATACAAATAAGGACTACAAGTAGATCGCCGACTGAGGCAATAGTCACATAAGAGAGGATGATGTTATTGTACTTAGATGTTTTTCATTAATTATTTGAAGATAGATGGCTCGTTTTGGGGATTATTTGAAGAAGACATTTGATTATTGCTTATTTGATGTTGTAGTTAATTTTCACAGGCTTGTGTTCTTATCATATCTTAAATGGCTACCAGCATTTAGAGATAACTTGTTCGTGCTTATAATGTGGTGACGAAGACTTAACGAATCTAGTAAAGGTGTACGATCAACCTTATAATGCTTACTACGTACATTTGCTATCACTTTAAGGAGTTATGTGTCTCATTATAAAGAATAAGGATTTTGTCAAGAGGTTGCAGTCTACTCATAATTTTTCAATTATGATACCAGCATTTGTATGAGTTCGACGTCACGTGGATAGTGCAAGACATAAGACATAAGATTAGGAGATTCTACTTCTTCAACAAATTAGTTATACTTATTTTTCTTCATCATTAATCACTATTTGGAGTATATGTTATATATATCACTTAATTTAGAAAATAGAGAAACTAAAATCCGCTATTTTGAAACTTAAGAGTATTAGTTGTAAATTAATAATCTTTAATAATTAATTGAACGAGTCGAGCGAATCGTGATGAATAAAACTGATGATTTCACAAATAAATTAACAACTACGATATAAATAAATAAACGCACTAGGAAAAATATATAAACTTAGTAACTTACAAATAATGTTTACATTTTCTCTAGACGTAAATCACATGGACTTGTAAATATAAGTTACGACGCGTGATAGTATAAATTCCGGTATAAGATACTTATAACTGTAAGGTCGTCCCTAGAGCCAACGGTTTAACCAACATTTTGAAAACATAAAACGTAATCACATAAACGACAATGCCCTTTTATGACTCATTTGCATAATTCATTTCATACATTAAGATTTGGAATGTAAACTCAGACTTTGTCATAATTACTTAGGTGTTTGACTGAGTCACTATTTGACGTACATTGATCCATTATCAATTCCAGACGATTAACCGACAAGGTGAGTTTTCATAGCCCCTACTTTACTGTTTTAAATCATCTTTTGGGGTGAGAACATTGCTTATTTTTAACAGTTGAACACAAGTACATTTACTGATTTACTATTGGGTCTAAGTCCCTACTCAACCCAACTTACTATATTGCCCAATTTATCATGAACCGTTAATTCTTGTAAGCGCGAATGTTATGGATAGATCTATCGGGATTGACATCCCTGTTTGTCTTGGACTGACATTAGTCAAGCAAACACAGTTTCATTTGAGTCAGTTACGGATGTCGTGGGTTGAACATCTGCATGGGCTTATCTATGATGATACATGTTAACGCTTCGGTGTCATGAGCTTAGACAATAGTAAATACTTTTCATTGTGATATATAGGATTACTATATTTCATGCTATGGTTATAAATCTTGTGGTTCATCACTATTATCAAACAACAAAACCTATGAACTCACCAACTTTATGTTGACACTTTAGCAATGTTTTTCTCAGGTGTTCTATATTACGGAATATATGGAGTCTGCATTGGTATATTGGCATGTAGAGGTCTATCTCTCGTATCAAGTCCTCTTCACGCCATGAAGTCACAATCCCAAATCCAGTCTTCCGCTGCAGTGAAATTTGGGGGTGTGACAGATTGGTATCAGAGCCACTTGGTTATAGAGAACTAGGTTGCATTAGTAACTCTAGACTATAACTGGCTCTTAAGGACATATCATAATAGCATACGCATTATCTATTACTATCTACTTCCTAAGTTAACAACTGCTTGGCACGATATCATTAAATAACTAAATTACCACTTGTCCGTCATGGAAAACATGTTTCATTAGACTACACATTATCATTCACCATCTTGGAATAACACATCTTGTGGATTACGCATTTGTATCATCCTAGTGCAAGTAAAATACCATGACTCTCACCAAATAATTAACCTTATAACCAATATTGCACTACGAAGAGTCACTTACATAATATTATGGATTTTATCAGTAATTATGTCCTTACTATCTCATTTTATGAGAGTTACCTACATAAACACTTCGGGTACCTTGCTAATCACCCACTCACTACTTCACTACGCGAGGATTCCTATTAGCGACCTTTGTGAAATACATATACTACTACTACTATGCCAGTATACCCTAAAAGTATTTCAAAGTATATAAAAACCTACCAAAAAGCATGTGCCGCTTGAATACACCAATAATTGGCGAATGTCATATCATTGGGAAACGTGAACAACAAACCCATAATGAGAAGAAATTGAAAACACGCCCGGTAAAAGTAAGATACAATAGTCGCAATTAGCAGTCACAAACTACGGAAAGAGATTTAAGACATAAAGGTTTACACCAGCCCCTGAGTCGAGAATAATATGAACTCCACGGATATGCACCTATTTTCCGGAATCCTACCACACTATCCGGTCACAGCTTGGGTCTTAACGTAATTATATCACTAATAATTGCAAGTAAATTTCCTAAACAAACAAGAAACATACCAATGTTTAAAATCCAACACTCCCATACATATCCCCGAGACATAGGATACATAACCATTCAAACCATGCAATACACCTTGTCTCCAAAAATAGATGGCACCCATAAGTTAATCTTTACTCAAATATAGAAAATAAGGAGAAGAAACCCTATTTTGTCATATGCAGGGTGTATTCGAAAAATGTCTCAATCACTTTACAACAACGTACCTGACAACTCCCCGGAACAGGAAGCTGCCACGGGACATTCCATTCCAAGAAGAATTGACTCACCAACCTTAGTTTCATCAAGAACAAATCAAAAATAAAACTCCTAAAGCTAAACACAACACACTTATTGCTAAAAAACGATCCTTTATAAGATGTCACTAAAAAAGACAATTTGGTTAAGGATTCGGACTACGATGACAAGTGATCATGAAGTTGATTTGGTATCCCTTATTTGACATTGAAGTGGGTTTCACGAAGGCGTCTACTTATTTCATCATCGAGACTTCCTTCTATTTGCTACCCCTTTTCTTCAAACCCAATCTATCAATTGATGAACTTCTTGTGAGTACAAAAGGTTATGATTTTGACTTGATTATCTGTTACCAGCATGTCAGGGGTGGTTGGTTGCAGACTGGATATCTATCACTTAGGGAGTTACATTGTAGTTTCAGTGTCAACACGCAGAAGACGATGGTGGATGATTTCAAGAGGAGTTGTACTTCTTATTACTTTTCTGGATTGGGTATAGATAGTCTTATAGATTTAAATCTTGCACCGTTCTTCAATCAACAATAGTGCAAGCTTAAGTAACAAATTTAGGGGATTTCACTTCATTTTCAAGTTTGGTATATCGGGTTTACTTCACCAAGTGATCACAACAATAGCCGACAGAATTCGAGGTTGGTAAAGTTAGCCAGAGAATTTAAAGGTTGAGATGTAATCAACAATTCTCACGGGATTCCAAGACAATGATACTTCACAGTCTAAGTACAATTTTCAAAGTTCTTCAATGACATTCATATACAAGACCTTGATTATACCAAGTTTTCTTGATTCTTGCTTCATTTCCTCTACGGTTTCTGAAGACAAGAGGGTAATGCTTTGTTTGGATTTCAAGATTTGTGCTTAAGACCACTAAAAAATGCCCCCCCCCCCCCCCCCCCCCCCCCCCCCCCCCCCCCACCCCCCCCCCCCCCCCACCCCCCGCCCCCTCCCCAACAACCACCCCCCCCCCCCCCGAAGCTGTACACAAACATTGATGCGTCCGAGAGTTCGCAAAACCTTATGGGGGAAAATGTGTACCATCCACGGGAACTTAGTTGTCTTTGATGTTATATAGTAACTTTCAGGGGGAGTAGTTGTATCTTACTGGTAACTTAGCATGGTTTATGAAGTTTTTCTGAATTCGTGAGAAGAATTGTTGCCTGATTTATCGCATGTACCCGCCGATAACAAATATTCACCATGCCCTATTGACAAGATGCAGACCAGTGGTGTTTGTGTGGTTTGACTTCTACAAAATCCGATGTGACGTAAATGACAAGTAGAAGACTGTTTAAGCTATTTCAACGTTTCAGATATGACTTAAGGTCAGGGATGTTGGTTTGGGGGGAAGATGATTCGAAACTTCGCCAAAATGGAGTCTATGAACGATAGCTTTTTGAGACATGATGCATGTTTTGGCGGGGAAGTTAATTCCTGTTAAGTTCATGGTATACTAAAATGGTTTCCTGAACAAGTATTAAGACAATGAGATCCAAGCTGGGGGAAATAACAACGTTTCAAAGACCTGGCAGTAACTCAGAAGACAACTTCCCCCCCTGTGGAAAGACTTATTTAATTGTATTTGTACTTGTTAGTAACATTGTAAGTAATTCCGTTTGTGTCCACATATTGGGGGAAGATTGTTAGCATTAAAATATGTTGACTAAAACGGAATTACATTAAGTCGTGTGATCGGTTATGAACTAGGACAATAAATGTGTTGACTAGACAATAAATGTGTTGACTAGACAATAAATGTGTTGACTAGTCAACATTATGATTGTTAGGAAACCAACACAAGGACAATAAATGTGTTGACTAGACAATAAATGTGTTGACTAGTCAACATTATGATAGTTAGGAAACCGACACAAAGACTATAAATACCCCCCTATACTTCCATAGGAGGGGAGAGGATTCATTGTAGACATTTCACAATAATGTGTTGTGTGGGTTTTTCTCTCTCATACACACACACATCTTCTCCCCTTTTTTCTCATCATATCAATTATAATGGTCTTATTTGTTTCATCCTCCCCGACCTCTGGATCTTGTTTTTCCTAGTGTTTCTTATGGTTAACACCAAGCGCGTGGATAAAGCTCTGAAGGTATATGATGCTGCCAGGAACCTCAGAATCGAAGCAGAGTTGAGAATGACCAATAAGACAACCACGTCAAGGAAAACGTTAACAATGGGAACGGTAACGGGAATGGGAATGGAAACCTCAATGTGAACAACAGAGGTATTGTACCCGTTGCACGAGAGTGTACCTATCAAGACTTTGTGAAGTGTGAGCTGTTAAACTTCAAGGGAACTAAGGGAGTGGTTGGTTTAACTCGTTGGTTTAAGAAAATGGAGACGGTACTGCATATCAATAATTTCCTACCAAGATACCAAGTTAAGTATGCATCATACACGTTGTTGGACGGTGCATTGACTTGGTAGAATTCCCACAAAAGGACAGTTAGAGTAGATGCTGCTTATGCTATGATGTGGAAGGCGCTCATGAAGATAATGACTGAGGTTTATTGTCCTAGGAATGAGATCCAGAAGATGGAGACAGAATTGTTAAACTTGACGGTGAAGATTAATGACCTGACTGCTTACAATCAAAGGTTCCAAGAGTTGACTTTGTTGTGCACTAAGATGGTCTCGGAATAGGAGGATAAGGTTGAGAAGTACATTGGAGGCCTTCCGGACAACATTCAAGTGAATGTGATAGTTGCTGAACCTACTAGACTCCAGGATACAATTCGTATTGCTAACAACCTAATGGACCAGAAGTTGAAGGGTTATGCTATTAAAATTGCTGAGAACAAGAGAAGATTTGACAGCAACTCAAGAGACAACCGCGGACAACAACAACAACCTTTTAAGAGGCAGAACATTAATGGTCAGAATGTGGCAAGAGCTTATACCATCAGGAATAATGTCGAAAGAAGAGTATATGTTAGAGCCTTGCCATACTGCAACAAGTGCAGCTTGCACCACGAAGGGCCGTGTACGGTGAAGTGTGGTAACTGCAAGAGGGTTGGTTACATGACTAGAGACTGTAGAGCCGCAGTTGCTGCTACCACCCAGAGGGCCCTGGTTAGAAATTAGATAGTGAATACTTGCTATGAGTGTAGAAGACCAGGACATTATAGAAATGAGTGTCCCAAGTTGAGAAACCAGAACCGCAGAAACAAGACAGGAAATAAGACTAGGAATAATGAGACTAAAGCAAGAGCTTATGCAATTGGAGGAGGAGGAGCCGACCCTAATTCTAACATCGTCATGAGTACGTTCCTTCTCAATAATCGATATGCTACCATGTTATTTGATTCGGGTGCCTATAGGAGTTTTGTGTCGACTACTTGTAGTACCATGCTTGATGTCATCCCATCCACTCTAGACACTAGTTATGCCGTAGTATTAGTTGATCGAAGAATTTCAGAAACTAATGTGATACTTAAAGGTTGCACGTTAGGATTGCTAGGTCACCCATTCGACATTGACCTGATGCATGTAGAACTCGGTAGTTTCGACGTCATTGTTGGTATGGATTGGTTGCGAAATATCACGCGATGATCATTTGTGACGAAAGAATCGTCCATATTCCTTATGGAGATAAGGTGTTGATAATCGAAGGCGATGGATGTAACGGTGGAAGTAAGTCGAAGTTGAATATCATCTCATGCACCAAGACCTAGAAATACATCCAGAAGGGTTGCCCAGTTTACCTTGCTTAAGTTACAGCAAAGAGGTCTGACGACAAGTCGGAAGAGAAGTGACTTGAGTATGTGCCTATCATACAGGATTTTCTGGAAGTCTTTCCAGAAGACTTACATGGATTACCACCTACTCGACAAGTCAAATTTCAAATCGACTTAGTCTCTGGTGCGACACTAGTAGCACGATCCTCGTATCGTTTAACACCGTTAGAAATGCAAGAGTTATCCACTCAGTTGTAAGAACTTTCTGACAAGGGATTTATAAGACCTAGATCCTCGCCCTAGGGAGCTCCAGTTCTATTTGTCAAAAAGAAAGATGGATCTTTTTGGATGTGTATCGACTACCGTGAACAAAACAAACTTACTGTGAAGAACCAATACCCACTTCCAAGAATCGACGATTTGTTTGATCAACTACAAGGATCAAGAGTCTACTCTAAGATCGAATTGAGGTTTGATTATCACCAACTCAGAGTTCGTGAAGAGGACATCCCAAAGACGGCATTTAGGACTCGTTATGGTCAATACGAGTTCCAAGTAATGCCATTTGGACTGACCAACACACCGGCGATATTCATGGATTTGATGAATCGGGTGTGCAGACCATATTTGGATAAGTTCATGATCATTTTCATCGATGATATTTTGATCTACTCTAAGAATAAGAAGGAGCATAAAGGACACCTTAAGCTAGTATTGAGGCTACTTAAGGAGGAGAAATTGTTAGCCAAGTTTACCAAGTGTAAATCAAGGATTGGGCATCACCCAAGACCCCAACCGAGATTCATCAATTCATAGGTCTCGCTGGTTACTACTGATGATTCATTGAAGTTTTTTCAAAAATTGCTAGACCTATGATGAAATTAACTTAGAAGAGCGTAAAGTTTGATTAGGGAGAGAAAGCATAAGCCGCATTTCAGCTGTTAAAAGAGAAATTATGCAGTGCACCAATTTTGGCCTTACCAGAAAGAAGTGAGAACTTTGTGGTCTACTGCGATGCTTCTCATAAAGGGTTAGGCGCCTTTTGATGAAAAGGGAGAAGGTCATAGCCAACGCATCTCGCCAACTCAAAGTGCATAAGAAGAACTATACCACGTATGACTTAGAGCTTAGAGTGGTAGTGTTCGCCCTAAGGATGTGGAGGCACTATTTGTATGGCACAAAGTGCATCGTGTTCACTGATTATAAGAATCTACAGCATATTCTTGACTAGAAAGAGCTAAACATGAGACAGCGTCGATGGTTGGAATTGCTAAGTGACTACGACTGTGAGATTAGATACCACCCAGGAAAGGCGAACATGGTGGCAGATTCCTTGAGCCGAAAGGAAAGGATTAAGCCGCTGCAAGTTTGAGCCTTAGTGATGACTATAGGATTGAATCTTCCTAAGCAGATTCTGAATGCTCAAGCCGAGGCAAGGAAGGAAGAGAACTACGTAACTTAATATCTACATGGAATGATTAATAAACTTGAACCTCGTACTGACGGAATGTTGTGCCTAAACAACAGGAGTTGGATTATGTGTTTTGGGGATTTGAGAGCATTGATTATGCATGAGTCGCATAAGGCAAAGTATTCCATCCACCCTAGATCGGATAAGATGTACCAAGATTTGAAGAAGTTGTATTGATGGCCCAACATGAAAGCAGAGAATGCCACCTATGTTAGCAAGTGTCTAACGTGTGCCAAAGTCAAGGCTGAATATCAGAAGCCATCTGGATTATTGGTTCAACCAGAGATACCCTAGAATAAATAGGAGAATATAACGATGGACTTTGTGACTAAGTAAAGACGGTAACCGGTCAAGACACGATCTGGGTAATCATCGATCGTCTCACTAAGTCTTCTCATTTCCTACCCATAAGAGAGGATGACTCATTGGAAAAGTTGACAAGGCTGTATCTAAAAGAAGTGGTGTCGAGGCATGGAGTGCCGGTTTTGATCATCTCTGATCGGGACGGTAGGTTTGCCTCACACTTTTGGAGGTCTCTTCACAAAGCACTAGGTACTCAACTGGACATGAGTATAACTTATCACCCACAGAGTGATGGTCAAAGTGAGAGGACCATTCAGACATTAGAAGACATGTTGTGTGCTGATGTGTCGTCGTGTGGTGTATATTTAGTGATTATCAAGTTTTACATTTATATATAGCTAACAAACCAAAAGACAACACTTTAACGGGCAGTGTACCCGGTCAAGATGTAGCTTCGCGGTAAGTAGGGTGTCGAACACTAAGAGCGAAAGTAACCTAATATTCTATCAGTATTTTAATCTATCTAGATTAGTCTAATTACTTGTTAAACATATGTTGTACGTATTTACTAGTGGTAAATGGGGGGTTTTCAGCCTGAGAGACTAGCACAAGTTTGGTGGTGACAATAATTTATTCTAAACACAATAAACACTAAAGCAAATAATCACAAGATAAAGAAGCGGCACAAGCCAAATAATAGAAAATTATATTAACTATGTTAAATCCGATTAAATGTTGATTTGTTTGTTTAGTGCAATGGCTACTTATTTCGAGGTGGCATATCATTCTTAAGACTTAGGCAGTTCTTCATCCTAAGACCTAGATACGAACAATCCTGTCACAATTAACGCATCTGCATAAAGCATCCATTAGTCTAATTATAATCTATCATAGGGAATTAAAGCAGTGGTGATCATGTTAATACCCTAGCCCATCGGGGCTTTACCCACTTATTGTTTGATGTTGTCTTATACACCGGTAATCCACCACCTAAATCATTTACCAATTAATTAAGAACAATACTGGTTGAACAATTATCAGGTCACATGCCAGTCCAACTAAGCTCATAATCAAAGGGTAAGGATAGGGTGTCATTTGTGATCCTATTGGTCCGTGCATACAAAACACAACATGGAGAGCTATCCCAGCATCTAGGTTACTGCTTAAGTCTTAATAGACCCAATTGAATGATAGGTCGCATGTACAAGCACATAAACAAGTATAAGGCGATAAACATAATTAAACAACAATGATAAATTAAGCAAGCCAGATTAAAAACAAACCAAACATTATAATCTTCATTAACATGGCTAATACCCAAGGGTATTAGCCTACAATCATTGTAATGTTACAAGCGTGATCAAACAATTAGAAATCAAATGATTAAGTAAGTAAGAATTAAATGATGTCTTCTGTGGAATTATAGTTGGTGCTTGACCTTGGCTGCTTCTAATATCTTGGAAAATTCGACTTCAGAG
>BQNB010141595.1:2700-17249 GCA_026074375.1 Tanacetum coccineum
GTTTTAAGCGTTTTGTTTAATATCTGGAAATGATAAGCACGTCGAGCGTTAATTAAAGTTATGTCTTGTAAGGTTTTGAACATATTTATACACCTTTTCAAAATGTTACATTTTAGACCCTTGAGAATGAAAAATGGCAAAATACACCCTTAGAGTTTGCACTTTTACGAGTTTGGTCCTTCTAGTTTAAAAGATATACAAAGTAATCCTTGTACTTTGGAAAGTGACATAATAAATCCCTATAGTTATAACTTTGATAAAATGACATATTCAGCCCTTCTAGTTATTAATTTCAGAAAGTTACGATATATACCCCTTGCATGGAATACTTTTGCAAAACAAGTCCAAAATGCCATGCAAGCTTATTTTAAGTTTCTAAATGATATTTGCAGGTTAATATAAGCTAAAATATGATGATTTAACGTAACAAAAGTTCAGATTAATGATTTGTTAAGCTAGAAATCAAAACGGGTCAAATTAGGGTTTCAAACGTAAACGCAACGGTTTTTAAAGATTAAATTCCTTCAATATTCAATAAAGCTGTTTGTTATATTAACAATTATTTAAGCATGTTAGGATGGATTATAAACATCATTTAACCCATTATAAATTTAGTTATAGAAAAAACATAAAATTAGGGTTTCGGGTGTACGTTTTGATCAAATGGAAAAATTAGCATGAATTGAGTTTAGGAAACTTTAAACAAGGTTTTTTAGGGGATCATTATGCAACTTTAAGGGTGTAAATCAGCAGGTATTGAGATGATAGAAACCTGGGTAGAGAAACATAGCTTGGAAACGGGTTGAAATCAGGACTTTTAGCTTCGTACGCCTAGAATAACGACTTCTGGGCTTCTTTTCTTGGTTTCTTTTGCTTCACTTCTGTTCTTGGGACTTTTTAGGATCTCTTAGAATACATATTGAGCAAAGGATTTGTCCTGCTTATTAAGGGTTATAGAGGAGGAAGTTATGAATGAGTAGAAATGAGGGCATGACACCCCTATTTATACTAGTTTGACCCTTAGAGGCCAAGGGATCTTAGTGATTAAGGTTAGGATAGGTGGGGGTGATGTGGTGAGGCTAGGGGCTGAGTTGGAGAGGCTATGGTGCAAGGTGGAAGTTTGTGGAGGCGTTTGTAGTGATGACTTGGCCGCGACAACACTTAGGCTCCAAGGGAGAGATGTGGCTTCATTTAGAGCCAAGAGATGATGGAAGTAGCATTGTAAGCTGCTTAAGGGAGCTAGTTGCTTAGTCATAAGGTGCTTGGTTGCAAAGGAAACTTTCAAAATGGGTCAAATTGCAAGAAAAGAGGTCGCGGGTTCCATTAGGGCTCGGATTGAGTTTTCTTGCTTATAATTCGAGTACATTTGTGATATAATGATAGATATATGTTCACAAGACTTGTATTAAGGATTAATAACAAGAATTGATAGGTGGTTCGGGTTTAAAATGGGTGAAAATGAGTAAACGGGTCGAATGTTCATATTAGGGCACGTTTAGGGTTTCTTGGATTTATTTCATGTATAATTGAGATGAAATGATGATAGAATATGATTGATAATGTTGTAAATTAAGTTATTACAACTTATTTGAGTGTTGGTTTAGGTTTATGATGGATAAATATCGAGAAACGGGTCATGGTTTAGTATTTTGCTCGGGTTAGGGTTTCTAGGTTTCATTTCATGAAATCTTATGAAATGAGGATGATTATGGAATGTAAATGAAGTATATGACTTGCTTGAAACTTGTACTTGATAGATTGTACAAGATTGTTTAGGAAAACAGAGGTGAAACGGCTATTTTAGATGTCGTGCATTAATGACTTGTACATTATGCTTTAAAGGACTTGTACCTTATTTTGGAGGGAAGATGTATTCAAATGAGATGTTATATTACTTGTATATATGCTTTAGTAGCTTTGAAATTCACTTTAGATATTAACCTTTCATAAAATTAGGGTTTAGAGGTATATGATAATGTTTTAAAGCCCATTTTGATATAACGTTGCGAATGGTACATTATATTAGTAATGTACTTTGTAATAATGATATTAAGATATTAACTTGACATGTTATAATGTTTGCTTGACATTTACAAAGATAGGATTGCCATAGATAGGTTGCGTGAGCTTGTTAACTTTGGTTATACAAGTTACATTGCATATTGAGATATTGGCAATGCAACTAATGTAATAAAGCGAAAATTTTCCCCATAGATTTGTGATCATAATAAATTAGGTTGATTTTGCATTTGATGAAAATTTTGGGTTGTTATAGTCTCCACCCCTTACAAAAATCTTGTCCCGAGATTTAGTCGAATGCCGAAGAGATGTCAAGGAATGATTTTGAATTGTAAGAGAGTTGCTAATCATGTGGGATACAGATTTGGAAATGAACAGATAATAAAGGTAATAATGATAATGATAAGTGAAGAAAATGAATTATTTGTACAAACGGATTGAAAGAAACTTGTTTTTATGTATGTTGTTATATTACTTAATCTATTCTTTATAATTTTGTCACTTACAAAGAGAAGCGTCCAAATCTTGTAACTGAGAAATTTTAAATTCATAGTTCAGAAGATTATATATTATCCTTATTCAAATGAAAGAGCATCCTCGTAATATTTCAATAAAGACTGATCATAAATCGTCTTACCAAGCATAAAAACATGATATCGAAACGGTAATATGTAGAAAATGATATGATCATGAAATGTAAGAAAAATACTGAGATATTAATTGTACTGCCGCCCGTATAGTCGAGGATAATAATTTATGTTTAAAAGGTATGAGGAGGGTATGAGGAGGGTATTCAGAGTTGAACATAATAGAATCGATGGAATTTGAAAACAATGTCGAGTTTTGATATCATCAGATAACAAGATGTAACGGAATCATCACTTTATTATTTCATGGATAATTTTACATATGAAACTCTAAAAGAGTTGATACTTATGCTGCGTATCTTGAGATAGGATTCTAGATAAAAGCAATAAACGACAAGGATCGTAGCTTGATGATTGGGGTTTTCAGATTGAAGAAGATTCTGATGAAATTTGAATATCCTCGAGAGTTGTTTCTAGGGTAGAAATCCTAAAGTAAACAAAAGCAAGCTTGCCTCTAAGTATGCTTTCTTGTGGACCTGTTGTTTGCTTTTGAGCACTGATTCGCATAATGTCCTTTCTTACCATAGGCATTACAAGTTACGGATATTGTTTGTAGATTGTTTATAGTGGTTGGTCTTTGTTGATGCTGAGTTTCTTGGTTCAGTTAAATTGACCTATCTTGTTGCAAGTTTGACACTTGACAGTGCAAGGACCTATGTGATGTATGTGTATCTTTCACAAGGACGATATTCCAGTATACCCATTTGTACGTATAAGTCCTGAAGGTTTCTTGCTTATGTTTGCCTGCGGGTGGTGATCATTGTTACGGTTGTTATTGTTATAGTTATTCTGATAGTTGTTGTTGATGATGTTTCCCTTATCCTCAAGCTTTCGTTTACGATCATTAGCTTCTTGCACAGAATCATGCTTTATTATCTGTCCATTAATCTCTGGGCTATGTTGATGGCTTCCTCTAAAGTTTGAGGCTTCGAGGCAGTAATGTTTCCTTCAATACTTCTAGGTAATCCATTGATGAAGACTTCCATACGTTCTCGGGAGTTTTAGGTTACCATGTTCTGGGCTATAGACGGTAATTCCTGGAATCTCCTAATGTAAAAAGTCTTAAGATCATTTCCCTTTCACAACCAAGTTGTTTAAAATTCTCTTTTCCTCTTCTTGACTTCAGTTCGGAGGGCAAATATTAAGGTTAAGAGCCTTTTCAAATTTAGGTCCAAGTGATTTGATTCGGATTGATCTATTCCTATAGGGTCGAGCGTATGCATATCACACCAGGATTGGGCAGCATCGGTTAACAGGTTATCCTAGTAGCAATGTCACTTTGTTTTTCCTCAGCACAGTTGCTCGAGAATAATACCGATTCAGTCCGGCTTTCAAACCAGCGAATGAGCCATAATGCTTCCTTCCGTACCATTGAAGTAGAAAGGTTGACAGCTAACGAACTCTTTATAGTTTCCCGTTTTTGTTACAGGAGTTCCAGTAGGTCCGGTGTTCCTATTGGGATTACTAGCACCTGCCGTTGTTGCAGCTTGTGCTTCCAAAGCTGCGGCAATGCCATTATTAATAAGTTGCTGGATGGTAGCCAAAGTTATGCTGGTGTTTCGGATGTTGTCGTCCTTTTGGGAGGCATTCTATCAACATAAGAGAATACGTAATAAGAATGACATCACAAGTTATGAAAGGTAATAAAAGAAAGAGTAATGCTTATTTTTTGAATTTTAAGCACTTAGAGTTTATGGTATAATGATGAAGACGGAGATAATGATGCAAATGATGGAGATGGTGATAAAAGAGAGATACGCAGGTTTTATGAAATAAGGTACGAAACGGGACTGCCTTTATAAATAACTTGCCTTTTTACTATACATAGTCAAGATTTGACAAGCGTTTTTATTTATACCACACATCCTGTGGCTAGGATAAAGCTATTTAACTGTCTATAAGAGTTTGTTGATGTGATGCTGGTAGATGACATTCATAAAGATCTTCCTGAATCCGTTGGTGACGAGCTTGGATTTTCTCAATGATTTGTTTAAGATCGGAAATTCTGTAGTGAGCAAAGGCAATCTTATCCTTTTGCCCTAACTGCTTCTTTTCAAGTTTGATAATCCGAGAACGGACGTTCTCAAGTTCAATCTTTAGTTTATCACTATTCCTTCGTATGATCATTCTATCAATAAGTCCTTCCTCTATTTTCTCGATGTGGTGAAGATAGAGTTCATCTAACTAATTCAAAATATCTTCGATTTGTCCCTCATGATGTTTCAGATACATCTTAATTGAACATTTTCCTATTTCAAATATATGAGGTGGGGTAGGAGTATAAACTGAGGAAGACGGTGATACCAAATTACGAGTTTGATTCCAAGATGAATTAGATAACGTAGTTGAGGAAGAAGATGGGGAACGGATTCGCTTCTTAGGTGGTAATAATTCTTCAGGAACAAAGAAATATCAAGGATTAAATAGTAGTGATGGTGGTAATACCGGAGATGGAGTCAAAATAGTTGGTAGAGTAATAGGATCTGGTGGTGGAATAGATCTTAGCATAAAATGCTTGTACGTCTTTTAAAAATGGATTATTGTAGAAGGGTGAGAATACTGGTGGGATCATATTATCTTTAGAGTTTTCTGAAGCGTTAAAAGAACTGCTTTCTGATGAAGCTGGGAAATAATCCGATGAGACCGAAGTATAGTTAAGAATATTCATAGAGGAAAAAGCATCCTCAATATCGGAAGTAGAGTAGTTGGGAGAAGACATCGTTTTGTTAACAACCCAGTCGTAAATAACATAAGTTATTTATGGCATAATATAGTATAATAGTTATGTATCTTTAAATACTGATCCGGAATGTAGTGGCACGGAGGACTTTGATGGCTAGAAAAAGAAATATGGTTATAGTTAAGGTTTTGACCTTGTTCTCTATAACCATGGCTCTGATACCAATCTGTAACACCCCCATTTTTACATATAGCAGCGGAAGCTAATCTGGGGTATTACTTCATGGATACAACAATCATAATCATAGAAAACGACTGAAAAGAGACGTTGTTCAAAAGATACGTTATCATTCATTTAAAATCAGAGTTTTACTATGGAGGTCCAAATCTAGATCCATACAATGTGAATGCTAAACAATGGTTTTAGCCATCTTCCATGTCCATGACCTCCGTGCCATAAAGGTTGCTTATTTACATACGTTAAACATGCTAAAAAGTCAACACAATGGTTGAGTGAAATTCATAGGTTTGAAATGTAATAGTTGAATACAAGTCATCATAAGTAATTGTTATAGAAGCAGTGTCATAGTAATGCGTTATAGTGTGGTATTGGGTTACGTTGTTATACACCCGTTATTGGTAATAATTGAAACGAATACAATTATCATGGGAAAATGGTATTGCAGGTATAATTGCGTTATTGTCTCGTTATTTATTTGTTATTTTATTGTCTAAGCTCATGGCACACAAACTGACTGGTGTATATATATACCCAAATTGATGTGATATATATATATATATATATATATATATATATATATATATATATATATATATATATATATATATATATATATATATATATATAGATAATGGCCCTCGGTGTAGGTAATTGTCATATACCTATGAAATTCAAATATAGTGTGTTTGGTTACCTATCCGGTTAACACAAACAGGATTCGTCAATCCCGATAGATCTATCCACAATATTCGCGTTCACCCGTAAGTGATTAACGGTCCATGATAATGAGGGACTTTTGGCATAAAGTAACGTAGACATAAATTGTAATGGTATATCGGGATAGCATATAGTCTGAAAAACACTTATATTCATAATTTATAACATGTATCCCCCTCACGGGTTTATGAAACAATGAGAGATTAAAAAGTGAGGCTATGAACTCACTAAGTCTTTGAAAAGTAATCACATTGTTATAAGATAAACGAGTATGTAAAAGAGTTTGTAACAAGCATGTATCCCCCTCGCGGGTTTATAAAACATTAAATAAGTAAAAGCGAGGCTATGAACTCACCTTAATAGGTAGTTGTAATAAATATTCCAAAATGAAAGCTGACGACTTTATGACAATCTCAACAGGAAAAGTTGATATAGCAAAATGATAGTAAGCAGCCACGTTACGCAACCTGAGTAAATATGTCAAGTCTTAGGAAGATTGTACTCTAGAACTTTGGTTCAGAGAGTCTAATATTGTTATGAGTTTGGAATTATTGTATCACCGTTCGGGCCATCATAATTCAGAGGTCCTTCAGTAAATGTTTGAGGAGCTAGGGCACTTTAAATTGTAAACCCAACAACTCAGTCAGAACGTAATACCAAGATGAAACCTCTTAATATGAAGCTACCTAGTATTGTGATACGATATAGCTTCGGGATATGATTTTTAAAAGCACATCGATGATGAATTATATAATAGTTATAACATAATCGGTTTTAAGCGTTTTGTTTAATATCTGGAAATGATAAGCACGTCGAGCGTTAATTAAAGTTATGTCTTGTAAGGTTTTGAACATATTTATACACTTTTTCAAAATGTTATATTTTAGACCCTTGAGAATGAAAAATGGCAAAATACACCCTTAGAGTTTACACTTTTACGAGTTTGGTCCTTCTAGTTTAAAAGATGTACAAAGTAGTCCTTGTACTTTGGAAAGTGACATAATAAATCCCTATAGTTATAACTTTGATAAAATGACTTATTCAGCCCTTCTAGTTATTAATTTCAGAAAGTTACGATATATACCCCTTGCATGGAATACTTTTGCAAAACAAGTCCAAAATGCCATGCAAGCTTATTTTAAGTTTCTAAATGATATTTGCAGGTTAATATAAGCTAAAATATAAAGATTTAACATAACAAAAGTTCAGATTAATATTTGTTAAGCTAGAAATCAAAACGGGTCAAATTAGGGTTTCAAAACGTAAACGCGTGGTTTTTAAGATCAAATTCCTTCAATAATCAATAAAGCTGTTATATTAACATTAGTTAAGCATGTTAGGATGGATTATAACAACATTTAACCATTATAACATTTAGTTTTAAGAAAAACATAAAATTAGGGTTTTGGGTGTACGGTTTTGGATCAAAATGGAAAATGAGCATGAATTGAGTTATGAAACTTTAACAAGTGTTTATTTAGGATCATATGAACATTATAAGGGTGTATTAGCATGTATGAAGACGATAGAACCTGGGTTTGAGCTCATAGCTTGTAAACGGGTCGAAATCGGGACTTTTAGCTTCGTACGCCTAGAATAACGACTTCCGGGCTTCTTTTCTTGGTTTCTTTTGCTTCACTTATGTTCTTGGGACTTCTTAGGATCTCTTAGACTACATATTGAGCAAAGGATTGCTACTATTAAGGGTTATAGAGGAGGAAGTGGGGGATTAGTAGAAATAAGGGCATGACACCCCTATTTATACTAGTTCGACCCTTAGTGGCCAAGGGATCTTAGTGATTAAGGTTAGGATAGGTAGGGGTGATGTGGTGAGGCTAGGGGTTAAGTTGGAGAGGCTATGGTGCAAGGTGGAATCTTGTGGAGGTGTTTGTGGTGATGACTTGGCCGCTGCAACACTTAGGCTCCAAGGGAGAGATGTGGCTTCATTTAGAGCCAAGAGATGATGGAAGTAGCATTGTAAGCTGCTTAAGGGAGCTAGTTTCTTAGTCATAAGGTGCTTGGTTGCAAAGGAAACTTTCAAAATGGGTCAAATTGCAAGAAAAGAGGTCGCGGGTCCCGTTTGGGCACGGATTGAGTTTTCTTGCTTATAATTCAAGTAAATTTGCTATATAATGATAGATATATGTTCACAAGACTTGTATTAAGGATTAATAACAAGAATTGATAGGTGGTTCGGATTTAAAATGGGTGAAAATAAGTAAACGGGTCGAATGTTCATATTAGGGCACGTTTAGGGTTTCTTGGTATATAATACGATTGATAATGTTGTAAATTAAGTTATTACAACTTATTTGAGTGTTGGTTTAAGTTTATGATGGATACATATCGAGAAACAGGTCATGGTTTAGTATTTTGCTCGGGTTAGGGTTTCTAGGTTTCATTTCATGAAATCTTATGAAATGAGGATAATTATGGAATGTAAATGAAGTATATGACTTGCTTGAAACTTGTACTTGATAGATTGTACAAGATTGTTTAGGAAAACGGAGATGAAACGACAATTTTGGATGTCGTGCATTATTGACTTGTACATTATGCTTTAAAGGACTTGTACCTTATTTTGGAGGGAAGATATATTCAAATGAGATGTTATATTACTTGTACATGAGCTTTAGTAGCTTGTTCATTCACTTTAGATATTAACCTTTCATGGAATTAGGGTTTAGAGGTATACAATAACGGTTTAAAGCCCGTTTTGATATAACGTTACGAATGGTACATTATATGAGTAATGTATTTGGTAAAAATGATATTAAGATATTGACTTGACATATTAGGAGGTTTACATGATATAAACATAGATATAGATGGCATAGATAGGTTATGTGAACTCGTTTAGTTTGCTATGTAAATAATGTTACATAATATAATGTAATGAAGCGAAAAATTTCCCGTACAAATGTGATCATAATATAATAAGTAGATATTTCATTGATGAAAATTTCAGGTTGTTATAGTCCTCCTCCCTTACAGAAATCTCGTCCCGAGATTTAGTTAAATGTCAGAGTGATGTTAAGGAATGATTATGAATTGTAAGAGAGTTGCTAATCATGTTGGATACAGATTTGGAAATGAACAGATGATGATTTGAGACTTAATTGTATGAAGGTAATAATGAAAATGATTAAATGAAGAAAAGGAATTATTTATACAAACGAATTGAAAGAAAATTGTTTGTACGAATGACATACTTAAGCCCACTCATTTATAATTTGTCATTTACAAACAGAGGCGTCCTAATCCTTGTAACTTAGAATTTATAAATTTATAGTTCGGGGGTTTGTAATTTCCTGATTCAAATGAAGAAGCGTCCTAATTCATTTGAATAAGTTGATTATAAATCATCCTACCTAAATATCGACATAGGATATGATATGAAAACAATGTCATGTATTTTTTTCTAAAATCATAAGGAATGATGAGGATAATAATGAGACGTCAATCGCGTTGATGTCTTAAAACAAGATGTTATAAGATGAGTGTTTTTGCTGTCATTTTCCAATTAGCCGAGAATGTGTTGGATGTACGTGTTTTCAAAAGTATGAGGCGAGTATTCTAAATCAGAGTTGAATATAAAAGAACCAATGAGATTGATGACTATGTCAAGTTTCGATATTATCAAAATGAAGTCAAGAAGAAGTTGGGAAGACCATCGTCTTGAAGAAGTTTTTAAGGACCTTTGATTCCTGAGACCTGAGGGTTATGGGCTTACTATGCTTCCACTGCGCTACTTTGATTTCACTCTAATTTATTTGCTTTTCAGGGAAACTAGTCTATAAAATTTAAGGATTCATTAAAGGGATAGTCGGGTGGTGATGTTGATCCTACTGATGAAGATGGAGATATTTGAATGGGTGATTTAACAGGTGTCTTAGTGTATTTAGGTGGTGAAATTTCCTCGGGAGGAAAGAAATGTCGGGAATCAAACATCGATGGAGGTACAATAGCTGGTAGAGCAATAATAACTTGGGGTGGTGGAATGGCATCATATGCTTGTATGACCTTCATATACGGATCATCGTGAAAAGGTGAGATAGATAGTGAGGATAAAAGATCTTTAGTTAAATCATCTGAAGAGTCAGGAGAGATGTTTCCCAGTGTGACTGGGGAATAGCTTGGTGGAGTCGAGATATAGTTAGGAGCATTTGTAGAAGAAAAAGCATCCTCCACATCGTAATCAGAAGGGATAGAAGGGTGGGTGTAAGAAGACATGACTGTAACAACCCAATAATGAATAACATAAGTTACTTATATAATAGTATAGTAGTTATGTATTTTTACATACTATTCAGAAAAAAGTAGTGGCATCTTCACAATTCAGGGAATGTAGTGGCACGGAGGACATTGATGGCAAAAGAAAAGTAGTTATAGTTAAGGTTTTACCCTTGTTCTCTATAACCGTGAGCTCTGATACCACTCTGTAACACCCCCATTTTGATAAATATAGCAGCGGAAGCTAATATGGGGTATTACTTCATGAATCACAGACACAATCATAGAAAACGACTCAAAAGAGACATTTTTAAAAGATACGTTATCATTCATTTAAAATCAGAGTTTTACAAAGGCAGGTCCCAAAATCTAGAAACATAAAATGTGAATGATAACAAGTTTTAGCCATCTTCAAGTCCATGCCACTCCATGCCATAAGTTGCTCAATTACCTGGGATAAACATGCATAAAAAGATAGGTTAGGCGTATGCATTCCACCAGGATAGGGCGTCATTGGTTAGGGTACCAGTAGCAAATGTCACTTTGTTTTCCTCGGCACAGTTGCTACGAGAAAATACCGATTCAGTCCGCTCAAACCAGCGAATGAGGCCAACTGCTCCTTCCGTACCATTGAAGTAGAAAGGTTGACAGCTAACGAACTCTTTATAGTTTCCTGTTTTTGCTACAGGAGTTCTAGTAGGTCCGGTGTTCCTGTTGGGATTACTAGCACTTGCCATTGTTGCAGCTTGTGCTTCCAGAGCTGCGGCAATGCCATCAGCAATCAGTTGCTGGATGGCAGCCAAAGTTATGGCTGGTGTTTCAGATGTTGATGTTTTCTTGGGAGGCATCTATATACAAGATGACATAGAATAAGAATCCATAAAATGATATAGTCATATCACAAGTTAAGGTATAAGAATTATAACACAAAGATTTATGATCATTCTTTGGTAATACATTGCAGGATTCAAAGGAAATTTTAGAATTAAAGACTTCCAGAGATAAATACGGAGATAATGGAATGAGTGATCCAATAGGAGGCTTAGTGTTTAAAGGTTTGAGGAAAATTAGATGGTAAAAGAATCATGAGTAATCTCGGATAAAGATATGTAGTCATCCTATAAACAGGATATAAGGACAGACAATCTCAACATACATAAACTGTTAATTATGAAACAAACGAATATAGATGAATCAATCACTGTATTAGACATAAACAACTTGTCTATATAAATTACATAACAAGCGTCATGTAATTATTCCAATTCATCCATTACTACTTCTAGAAAGCTAGTAAATGACATAGAATCTAATTAGAGTTTTTCTCCTTCGTTGTTTTTGAGTTCTTGGATTTTGTCTAGAAGACTCTTGACGACGAATCTGGGTATCCTTATTTCCAGAGATGAACTTTCTGACAAGCATCCAATTCATTAGATTCCTCGAGGACTGGTTCTTCTCCTAGTGGTCGCGGTATGATCCTTAATGAGTTATCTAATTCTGCGAAGATAGACTTATCAAAGGGATAGTCTGGTGGTGATGTAGTTGACCTAAACGGTGATGAAGATCCTACTGATGAAGATGGAGATACTGAAATGGGTGATTTAACAGGAGTCTTAGTATCTTTAGGTGGTGAAATTTTCTCGGGGGGAAAGAAATCTCAGGAATAAAACATTGGTGGTAGTGATAATACTGAAGATAGAGGTAAAACAGCTGGTAGAGCAATAATAGCTTAAGGTGGTGGAATAGCATCATATGCTTGCATGTCCTTCAGATATGGATTATTGTAGAAAAGTGAGAATGTTGGTGGGATCCTACCATCCCTAGAATCTTCCAAAGAGTTAAAAAAAATGCTTCCCGATGTAGCTGACGAAGCTGAAGTATTGTTATGAATATTCATAGTGGAAAAAGCATTTTCCATATCGAATCTCAGATGAAGTGATAGTAGAATGAGGGGACGAAGACATGACTGTAACAATCCAGTGGAAATAACATAAGTTATTTATATAATAATATAATAGTTATGTATTATCTACCATGAAAATTTCTTACACATACTATTCTGGAAACTGCAGTGGCACGGAGGACTTTGATGGCTAGAAAAGAAAAGTAGTTATAGTTAAGGTTTTAACCTTGTTCTCTATAACCATGACGCTGATACCAATCTGTAACACCCCCATTTTTATATATAGCAGCGAAAGCTAATCCGGGGTATTACTTCATAGTACAACAGTCATAATCATAGAAAATGATTCAAAAGAGACGTTTTTGAAAATTTAGTTATCATTCATTTATTCATCAGAGTTTTACAAAAGGAGGTCCTAAAATCTAGAAACATAAAGTTTGAATGATAAAAATTCAGCCATCTTCAAGTCCGTGCCACTCCGTGCCTTAAGTTGCTCAATTATTTGAGATAACATGTCATAAATTGTAATAATTGTATGCATGTATAGAAAATAGTATTATCATCGAAAGCAGTATTATCATGGAGAACAGCATTGTCGCTCTAAGTTCATGAAACACATATTTAACTTAATAGAGCATTTACCAGAATATATACTGGGAGTCACTACCCTAAGGGATACTTTGAGCTACTATCCAAAGAGATATTGGGAGATATTACCCAAAGAGATATTGGGAGATACTACCCAAAGAGATATTGGGAGATATTACCCAAAAAGATTTTGGGAGTCATTACCCTAAGACATACTAGGAGTTACTACCCTAAGAGATACTTCTATGTATTTAGGCAATAATATATCAGGACAGCATACAGTTTAGAAAACACTTGTATTCATAATTTATAACATGAATTCCCTTCGGGATTTAGAAAACAAGTAAAAGTAGAATTATAATCTCACGTATCAGAATAGAGTATAGTTGAAAAATATAGTTTATAGCATGTATCCCCCTCACGGGTTTAAGAAATATTCAAAAGGTTTAAAAGTGAGGCTATGAATCTCACCTTAACAGTACTAGGAATCTGATTGATGGCAAAAGTATATGAAATGAAAGTAACGGCTTCATCATACGCAACCTGGGGTAATATGTCAAGTATTAGTTTGATTGGATATATAAATTTTTACATCGATGTTGATTTAGTTATAAAAATATCATAACACCGTTCGGGCCATCATAATTCAGAGGTCATTCAGTAAACGTTTGAGGAGCTAGGGCACTTTAAATCGTAAACCCAACAACTCAGTCAGAACGTAATACCAAGATGAAAACCCTTAATAAGAAACTCCCTAGTATTGTGGTACGATATAGATTCAGGACAGGATTTTTAAAAGTACATCGATGATGAATTATATAATAGTTATAACATAATCGGTTTTAAGCGTTTTGCTCAATAACTGGAAATGATAAGCACACCAAGCGTTAATTAAAGTTATGCCTTATAAGGTTCTGAACACATTTTTACACTTTTTCAAAATGTTATATTTTAGACCTTTAAGAATGAAAAATGACAAAATATACCCTTGGAGTTTTCACTTTTACAAGTTTAGTCCTTCTAGTTTAAAAGACGTACAAAGTAAACCTTGTACTTTGGAAAGTGACATATTAGACCCCTATAGTTATAAGTTTGATAAAATGACTTTTTTAGTCCCTTTAGTTATAAGTTTTAGAAAGTTACGATATATACCCTTTTGCATGAAAAATGTATCGTTTTTAGTCCAAAATCGATAATAATGATATTTTTCAATATGAAAAGTAATTTGCAGGTTATAGCTTATTAATATAAGCTAAAATATGATGTTTTAATGTAACAAAAGTTTAGATTAATGATTCGTTAAGCCAGAAATCAAAACAGGTCGAATTAGGGTTTTATAACGAAAACTCATAGGTTTTTAATTCAAATTCCTTCAAGACTTGATAAAGTGATTATAATATCATTATTTAAGCTTATTAGAATAGCTTATTACTTTAGTTTATCATTTTAGCTTATAGATTTAAGAAAAACATGAAATTAGGGTTTCGTGAGTTCGTTTTGGATCAAAAGTCAAGAACGAATG
>BQNB010141596.1:0-17248 GCA_026074375.1 Tanacetum coccineum
CGAGCCCGAGTCCTAGTTAAATATCCCACGCGTCGTAGGGATATATATATAGATATTTTCCTAAGAAAATATCTAAGAAATCTCTCACAAATATCTTTTTTCTAAAATCTAATATCTCTTTTTCTCTCATCTCTCTCTTCTCTCTCTAAACAATCTTCTCTTTTCTAGTTTCTTTATTGAATCGTGTTATGAAGTGTTAATCGGGTTCCTACAATTGGTATCAGTCGCCTCGGGTGGGTTTAGTGATTTGTTTTTGATAATTTTTTTTAAACTTATCATTCGGCTGATTTGTTACTCTTCATTTGGTGATATCTTTTTTTTCTCGTAATCAGGGTACGTTTAAAAAAAAACCACACACATTTTTTTGGAGAAAAAAAATATACGTTTTGTTGTGATTTGGGTCATACAAAAACGTGGCCCTCTTAAGTTTTAAGTCTGGTCAAACGTTTTTTTAATATCTTGTTTTTTAGCTTATGTTCTTTAGACTTGTCCATACGGTTTGAAAAAAAAGAGACAACGATCCCATGTAGTATCAAGGACCGAACGAGTTCTTTTCTATAGAACCGAACGAGTGGAACATTCACAAGAGCCGAACGAGGGAAAACTTGAACAACCGAACGAGTGAAAACTTGAACAACCGAACGAGGGAAAACTTATACAACCGAACGAGTTTACATCTCTTAGAACCGAACGAGACAACACCTCTACAACCGAACGAGTGAAAACGTGGACAACCGAACGAGTGAAAATTTTTGAACCGAACGAGCAAAATTTTTAGAAGAGCCGAGCGAGTTTCATCGTCTTGAGCCGAACGAGTAACAATCTATAGGACCGAACGAGCAAAATTTTTCGAAGAGCCGAACGAGTTTCATCGTTTTGAACCGAACGAGCAAAACTTCAAAGAGGACCGAACGAGCAACATTCAAAAGACGACCGAACGAGTTTTTTTTGCTACGTTGAACCGATCTAAAACATATAAGAACGAGTTTCTTCACGTTTTAATAAATTTTCGGTTTTTCGGTTTCGAGTGACGTTAAACGACGGGACTTAAGACTTATATCATCGTGTTCGTGACATCATTTCGATCAACGTGGTATATTTGGTTTTTACCGACGATAAACGTACGACACCACGAGATCAAATTCATATTCGGTGAATTTTTTTATAAATCTTCCAACAAAGACGAAAGTGATTTGGAGGGAAAATTTGTTATTAATTAACAAGTTTTGGCAATTGGCACATACAGCCCCTCACATGTTACTACAATTGCAACATTCGTCCTTCCTTGAAAAGAAGTCCTACTAGTTGAAAATAACTTTTCACCGTTAGTCCCTATCGCTTGAAAACAACCCGTTGGCCCTTTAAAGTGAATCGTTTGTGCACCGTTTGTCATTATTTTGAGTTTTAATCAACCATTAATCATTTCAAGCACAAAATTCGTGCACCGTTCAACATTTTTAGCTCACAAATCGTTAACAAAATTTCAAATTCTTCAACTACAACAACGATTTCACAAACAATAATTCTATTTTTACGGTTTTCTTGATTTAGTAAAATCCCGCGAAATACTCTTGTATTTTCTCGGTTTAGTCAAGACTTGTAAAATCCCGTAAAATAGTTTTCTACAACAACAACAATCACATCTACTTAAGATCCAACAAAATCTTTCACACTTCATAATTCACGATAAAATGGGAACAAAGGTTACTTCATCTTCGGGTTCAGTTTTAGAGGAACCAGAGATACAGAAACTGCAGATGCAAGCAAAGATTTTCAAAGAAAACTCCTTGAACAAATTAAATGCACTTAAATCAACCACTCAACTTCTCGACAGACAGAGTATATGGTATCAACAAGCTTTTGCACGACTCTTTGGTGATAGTTTCAGAACCTTCAAGTTTCAGTTATCTCAACACATGAATAACTTAGAAACACTTCTCAATGCAGAAGTGTGATCAAAGTACAGTTTGAAAAACTCTGACTTGTTAAAGCCTCTCGATATTTATTCAAGATCTTTTTCATCAGATCGAGAAGTAATAGAAAACTTCCGAGATTACACTAAAATGACAGCTCAAACATTCAAGGAAACAATCATCCAGAACATGAACTCCATTGAGCAATGTATAATAGAAAGAGCAAGTCATGAGCAAGAGCTTAAGATGACGTTGAAAAAGTTGAGTGAAAGACAGTTGCAGATTCAACAGTGCAAGGTTCAAGAGGTTCAATCATCGGTTACAAGTTCAGGAGATGAAACAAGCAGTGGGATTGTATCAGATGAAGAGATTGATAAACAGAAATTGGAAGCACATTACAGTTACATGGCAAAGATTCAGGAGGTCTCACCTGAAGAATCCAGTTCTACTAGTCAGCCATTGGAACAGGTACAAAACCATGATGAAAATGATGTGTTTGCCAATGTGAGACGACATTCTGAGCAACCTGAATCCATTAACGACACATATGTTTTGGAGAAGGATGATAGCAATGTCATTCCTGATTCATCAAATATATGTACTAATGATAATCAGGTTGATCAAAATGCGGCTGAATGTGTTGATGAGCGTGCTGCGCTTGCTAATTTAATTGCTAATTTGACTCTTGATACGGAGGAAAACAAAACGGTATTAAAGCAATTAAAGAAAGCAAACGCATCATTAACTCAAGAACTGAAGGAGTGCAAAACTAACCTTGATGAGTCTAGTAGGGCTCTGGGGGAGGCTACTAGCAGTCGGGATAGTTCTCTGATTGCACTTCAGACCAAACAGACTGAGCTTGAGAAGTACACGGCCCTTAATGACCTAACGAGTGATTATAAAATACTTCAAACAAAGTTAAATGAAACTCTAGGACTATTAGCTCTTAAAGACATTGACATAAAAGAGGGTTTAAAAACTAAAACCTATGAAATTTCAGTTGTCAATCAGAAACACGATGAGCTAGTCAAAAAGAGTCTGTTAACTAGGTCACAATTTGAAGGTCAACTCAAAGAGAAAAGTAAGGTTATTTCGGATTTAAAGGTTAAGGAAGGAAAAGACATTGACACGATGATTGAAATGGACAAACAAATAAAGTTTTTAAATGAAATTCTTTATAAACGCAATCAGTCAATTCAGACCATTCACATGTTAGCACCCAAATGCGCAACGTATCATGGTAGATCAACCTTTGCTAATCCAAAGTACCTCAAGAAAGCTCAATCTGATAAGTCTCGTTTGTATAAGATCCCATATGATACTTCTTTTTTCTATCTCTTCTCTTTTCTCTCTTTTTCTCTCTAATAATATGGCTCAATTTCTTTTCCATTTTACCAAGCCTCCGGATCATTGTTCAAAGGGTGAATCTATACTAACAATTGGCACCAGAGCATAGGGGGAATCCGTGTTGTTTATCTACTGATTATTGTGGTTCAACAAGATCAAATTCGTGGTCAAAAAGAAGTCAATAAAAAAAATCAAACCCGAATTTTTGTGCTTAGATGTGTGAATGTTTATGTTATTAAGCAAGATCTAGGCATAGGGTAGCTAATTGTGCAAGAGAAATCAAGTTAAGAGGTCAAAAAGGGTGATTATTGGGCGATTTTTGGTGGAAAAAGTCGTATTTTTCGTCGTTGCGTTTTGATTTCTTCTTGTTGCGTTTTGACTTCCTTCTTGTTGCGTTTTGACTCATTGCGTTTTGAGACTGGTTGCGTTTTGACTCGTTGCGTTTTGACTCGTTGCGTTTTGACTCGTTGCGTTTTGACTCATTGCGTTTTGACATTGGTTGCGTTTTGACTCATTGCGTTTTGACATTGGTTGCGTTTTGATTACAGGTTGCGTTTTGAAGACATCATTGCGTTTTGACTAAACCAAACTCTGCCCAATTTTTTATTCATTGCGTTTTGATCAAGATAGTTGCGTTTTGATTAGAGGTTTCATTGCGTTTTGACTAAAGTCATTGCGTTTTGTCCATTGAAAACCTATGTTTTGAAACCTTAATTTCTCGACTTTGGGCATATGACCGAATTTGGGAATATTATAATCAAAACAAGAACAACAAACAAACATCACAATCAAGAATCAAGACTCATAAAACACAATCAACCATAACAACACACCACACAAACAACAACACTTAATCCCAAAACGATCCTGAAAAGATTCACTTAAATGACAAAATGGCTAGAGATTCGGATTACGATGACATGTGATCACGGAGTTGATTTGGTATCCCTTATTTGCAATTGAAGTTTGGGGTTCACAAAGGCGTCAACTTATTTCATCATCGTGACTTATAATCTATTTTTCTATCGATTGATGACTTGCTTGAATGTAATACATTTATGAATTAAGACTTGGAATTATCTAGTGTTCCAGCGTCAATGGGGTGGATTGGATGAAGAACACAGTATAATATCTACTTAAAGGAGTTACGTTGTAGTACTCAGTGTCACACGCAGATGTCGATGTGGATAATTTCAAGAGGTGTTTTACTTTCTTATACATTTTGATGGAGTATACGGTACTAATAGAGACTTTCTTCTCAATACCGATCTTCATTCAAACAATAGTGCTAATTAAGTAACAAAATTTGTGGGATTTTACTTCATTTCAGTTTGGTATATCTGGTTTACTTTAACCATGTGGTCATGACGAATAGCCGACAGAATACGAGGGTTTGGAAGGTTTAAACAGAGAGTTGAAAGGTTGAGATGTAATCAGCACAAAATGAATAAAAATAAGTTTCTCACGGGTATTTTTGTGCTATTCCAAGACAAAGATACTTCACAGTCTAAGCAAAATCTTCAAAGTTCTTTGATGACATTATTTTGTTTATCAAGATTTGTGCTTATGACTAGAACTTCTCGAGTATATGGACGTACACGACAATGATGCTTCCGAGAGTTCGCAACCATCATGGGGGAAAATGTGTACATCTGGGATTTAATTGACCTTGATGTTACCATGTCAACTTCCAGGGGGAAGTTTGTTAGCCCCTAAAATTGTTTTAGTAATAGTTTATGGAAGTGAATATTGCAAGACGTGAGAAGAACAGTTGCTGATTTCTCGCATGCACCCCTGAACGAATATTCACCAAGCCCTGATGACAAGAAGCAGTGGTCGTTGGTGTGGTTTGACTTCTACAAAATTCCGCTGTGCACTTTGATGACAAGTAGAAGATTGTTCAAGCTACATTAATGTTTCAGAATCTGCTTAAGATAGGGAGTTTGGTTTATGGGGAACCGATTCAGAAACTCACCAAAAAAGAGTCTAATAAGAAAGCTTTTCAAGTCATGCTGCAGAATTTGGGGGGAAGTTAATCCCAACTCCATGCATACTACAAATTGTTCAAGAATCAAGTAAAGACAATAAATCCAGGCTGGTAATACAAGTTTTAAGACAGATGAGAACTCAGAAGGAACAACATCGCTGTGGAAGCTCTTGGTGAAGACTATATTACGTTGTTATTTGTACTTGTTAGGAATCAGTGTAAGTAATATCCGTTACAGTACACATATTGGGGGAAGATTTTTAGCCCTAAAATATGGTGACAATACCTGAATTACTTTATCATTTATAGTCGGGTCGGGTTAGTTTAGCTAGTCGATATCGGGACTATAAATACTCCCTTCCATACTTCCATGGAGGGGTAGTGAAGTTTTCATATTTTCTAAATCCTATTTTCTTTTTTTCTCTCCTATCTCCTCTCAACTTCTCTCTCTCCTTCTCTCTAAACCTTTATCTCTTTATCTTTTCTAGTTTCTTTCTTCGATTCGTGTTTTGTGGATTATAAGAAAGTAGAAGTAAATCGGATCCTACACAGTCGCTGAGTTGGTACTAGTCCTATTTGCTCGCTGACCCAATTGTGCGTTTGTATGATCAGCCAAATGACAATGGTCCCAACTAGCTCTGTCGGATTGTCTTTAGGTTTTGCTACTCCGGCACGGCACTAGTGACTCCGGACCTGATATGTCCTTCGACACATCAGCTTCTTTGGAGTACGTGTCTGGCTTAGGCCGTGCAAGTTTAGCAAAGGTGATTAGCTATGTTTCTCTTTCGATGATTCCGGAGGAGATTATACCTCATCAAAAATCTTTGTAATAAATCATTCATGTGGATCCAGTATGTATAACACTTTTTCTTAACTACTTACGTACTTTTTTCTTCTAGGCAATTTAAGAAGTGAAAACTAAAAACAACATTTTGCCGAATACTAAAGTAAAAAATCAAGAAAATCAATTACTCCGTACAACTGGCAAAAAAGATGATGAATATTTTAAGTGACAAAGAAGGTTTGTCTTGTCTTTGGGTGTTGTAATTTATTTCCACCTCTTCCTATTTCCAAGAGGATCCACATTTCTAATTTTGGTCAGTTTCAACAATTTAATGATTACTTGCTAAATTTTTTATTTTTTTATATGATTTTATCAATATTAGATGTTATATCATGTTCTTTAGTAATTGAAGTTTTCGAATATTTCCCGAACTAGCTACTTTATAGTTTTTATCGTAAAAAACACTGAAATCCGGTAAAGCTTACCATACTAGCTTCTTCGATCAATCTCAATTCTCATATGATTCGTTCAATTTTTCAAGTACCACTATCTTATGGTTAGACTCAGGGGATATATAAGCAAACACATGATTAATGAATTATCACATGAAACAGTAATACAATATAGACACGATTATATATTAACGATTATCTGAATCTACTCCATGGTATAGACCAATCGGCGGCCATACCAGCCATTCTCATAGTGAGCATGTACGAACGAGATAAGTCGCGTTATGCTACATATCAACCATTATGCAAATCACATTTCGTAGTATACAATGCCGTCACTAGTCTAGGGGGAGCGATGTGCGAAAAATATATATGTTAACTAAACATGAAGACAAAGATGTAAGGATCTCATTTTAATTTTTATTGAGTTCTTCGTGACTCTTGGTGAATTGAAGCATAGTTTAACCTATTTTTTAGAATATTATTTCATATATCGTTAACAAATTGACTTCAAAGTGAATTTTGAGGCCTCAAATATATAAATCACATATATTACGAGGCCTTTAAAATTTGAAGAGCCTTTATGATTGCACAAATCGCACACCTTCATATACAACTGTGCTTCGGTAGTATAGTACATTATAGTATGATTATACACTTTCTAAACCAAGTAACTTAGTATTAGAATCTAACTTTTAGGTTAGTATTAGAATCTAACTTTTTCTAACAAAAGGTTTTTCTTTTCTCTTTCACCTCCTCTTTGTCTTGCCAAAAGTCTTCTTTCTAAGTTTTAATTATTTATTTTTGAGTATATATATATGGGATAAACTATTTCAGATTCCAATAGTTTATAAATTGCTCTGGAATCAATTGCATTAGGCCATTAGGGTTAAAGACAAACCATGCTTAAAGAGAGTCAACTCTAGTTTCATGGACCCAACTCAGATTAATTAATGATAAAACAAGAAAAGAGAAAAAACAATGGTCATATGAAGGTGTGGAACCCATTCACCTTTAGCGTGATAGACTCATAAACGTCTTCTAGTCAATTATATAATCGCATGAGATACACAAGTGTGTACTATTTACAACACTAAACGACAAGCAACTTGTTTCATTACTCTTACATACAATATACATACAATTCACAAATGTCTTTGACCACATGCTAGAATGCCAAGTACAGTGGGCCAAACAATTAGCCCACAATCTGGCTCAACTTCTGACCCAAACTAAAAAAAAATTACAAAACGCTACAGTGCCAACCAAAGTAGGCCAAAAAATTAGCCCACAATCTGGCCCAACATCTGACCCAAAGTAAAAAAAAATTAAACATGAGACCCAACACATAAGCTCATATAAAAAAAACTATTAAACGTGAGACCGAAAAAATTAGTAAAAAAATTACAAAAAAGGCCCCATCAAGTTTTTATTATTTACGACTTTTCCCATAAAAATTTTAAATAAAAAATATACCGACATAAATGCCTCTGGATCACGAATAAAATGAGCCAAATATTGATATGATCCAGACGTGAGTATGATTTTATAAAAAACGTTGAATTTTAATATACGTTTTTAAAAAGAAAAAATATATAAAAAGTTTTAACACACACATTCTACAATATACTATGGAGCATGTTTTGATTATGTTCTTTTGTGCATTCTGGACCAACAGCCTATATCCGGCCATATATCATGACTATTTGTTGGGCTTATACCCTTTTTGCTTAATTATCAACATGTTACTCACACAAAAAATATTTAAAAAAGTTGTACACTGTTTTGTATCGAAAAAAAATTAATAACAAAAAAATTTACAAAAATGGCCCTCAAATTCTCACTAATTACGACTTTTTTATAAAACAAGTTTTCTTTATCAATATGTAGCAAATATGTGACGCACTTTTAATGAAAAATACAAGCCTTTAAATTACGACTAAAACGAGTCCAATATTGATACGTTTTAAACGTACGTACGATTTTATAAAAAATATTAAAGTTCAATACACGTTCTTATAAAAAAAATATAAAAATTTATAGTAGCCTTTGTTTAAAGATTCATAAACCGTGCTGCCTCCGCCGCAACGCGCGGGTTAAATTCCAACTCGTTATTCAACATTCGTCCTATTAATACATTGATAATTAAGATAGTTAATGACAAAAGTTCATTTGCATATCAGTATCTACCCGCATACCAAGCAACAAATCCTCACCATCCATTTGGGTTTGATCTAATGGTGGGGATTAATCTAAGATTTAAACTTAATAAACCTAATTTTCTGCCACTATATAAAGTCTTTTTTAAATTTCTTTTATTTATTTTTCTCACTTTTTCTCACACAGTTAGTGTGTGTTTTCTCTCTGACCATTTCCCACCGTTTCCCCCTTTTCCTTCATCAATCAGTTACACCGATCTTCGTCATTTTTTTTCGATCATCATTAATCGATTATTATCATCATCTTTAATCGTTCATTTAGTTATCATCATAATCAATCATCATCATCATCAATCATTCATAATCAATCGATCATTATCATCATCATCATCAATCATTCATAATCGCTTATGGCTGTTTTCGATTTGAATCAACCTGCAAGTTCACTCTCAGAAGAAGATGATGTAGCTGCTAGTAATTCACATGTTGTATCTGTTAGCAGTTCGAATAATACTGGATGTGATTCGTTTGCTTCTCATGATGATAATGCAAGCTGTGAGTAAATTGCTTATTATAGTGTAATATTGCTTATTTTATAGTTTAATTTATTGATTAGCTGTTCATTATAGTTTAATATTGCTTATTAATTAAGCTATTAGTGTAATTAGTTTTTAACATGTTGATTTTGCTTTAAACAGATTGTTATTTTGTCTTATTTTTTGCTTATTTTTGCTTATTTTGTAGTATTATTTTGCTTATTGGTTAATCTGCTTATTAGTTAACTTCATATGCGTATTATCACTTGTGATATCTTTGTTATTTTGATAGTTTTGATGTTTACTTTGTTATGTGTTTGTATCACTAGTGATATTTGATATTTTTTGACTTTTTCTTGTTAACATTTTTGTTTTGTGTTATGTATTGTATCACTAGTGATATTTTATATGTTTTAATATTTACTGGTTAAGATTTTTATTATGTGGTATGTGTTGTATCACTAGTGATATTTTTATATGTTTTGAATTTTATATGTATTGTATCACTAGTGATATTTACTGTATGTTTTATTACTTTTTGTTTTCAGCTTATTAATAGTCTATATTGAAAAACTCCTAGCTGACTATTCATCATGAGTTATTGCATCACGGCGGATCAGTTTATTGGGTTTCCTAGTATTTGCTAGTGTGTTACCAGTATTGTGGCTGTTTGATGATAGTTTCTTGTTGAGTTGAAATGCATTGGGTTGTACAGGAAATACACTTCAGAAGAGGTTTTGGTTATTAGATTATCTTGTCAGAAATACGATTTGATGTATGGTATGTGAAAAAGAATATATAGTTTGTAATAGGGAAAGGGTTTCGAAGAAGTTTGGTTGTTGAATAACTTTAGATCCTAATAAGAATGATAGACAAGTAAGGTCTTCAAACTTTAGAGTTTGTGGTTGTAAGGCACGTGTTGTGTTTGATATGGTTCCTCATACCTCAAAGTACAGTCTTACTACTTTTGATGTTGAACACAATCATGAGCTTGATAGGGTTGAGTATAAGCACTTGTCCAAAGCTGAGAGGAAGTTGACTTATAATGAGCAGTTGTTTATTATCAAAGCTGCAAATGCAAATATTGGTGCTGTGAGAGCTCATAATTTGTATACCGGTTTGAAAGGTTCGTCATCACTTGTGCATGGTACTCAAACTGAGTTCAAGAACTTCACACATGGCGTTAACTGCTTCATTGGAGAGAGTGATGCTCAAATGCTCATTACTAGGATGGAACAGAGGCAGGAGTTCACAAAAGACTTTTCTTTTGACTATTTCGTTGAGGATGCTGAGCTTTGTGGTTTATTTTGGGCTGATGAAGTTGCGAAGTGCAATTACAAGGAGTTTGGTGATATCGTATCTTTTGATGCAACATATAAAACAAACAAGTATGCTTTCTTGACATTTAAATCTTTTTGATATATTTTTTTTAACTGCTTTTTGTATAATTTTTGTAATCCATTATCACTTGTGATTTTTATCAGGTACAAGATGGTTTTTGTGCCTTTCACGGCTATAGACAATCACCGGAGATCTGTTACTGTTGGTTCAGGACTGTTAAAGAAAGAAACAGCTGAAGCTTATGGATGGTTACTTCGAGCCTTTAAGAAAGCTTTTGTCCGTCCTCCTAATATAGTGGTCACTGATCAAGATGGAGCTATGCAACTTGCTGTTACTGCCGAGTTTCGTGAGTCTAAGCATAGGCTTTGCATGTGGCATATCATGCAGACGATGCCAGCCAAGGTAAACTATTCTAATTTACATTTCATGTATCACTTGTGATATTGCTTTGCTGTTTAATTTTTTGATTGTTTTTTAACAATATCATGTTATTTATCACTTGTGATACTTGACTTTTTTTATTCCTTTTTTTATAGTGTTTCAAAGTTTAATGTGATGTACATGTGATTTATCACTAGTTATACCTGACTGTTTGAATAGATATCACTAGTGATACTTGACTGTTTGAATAGATATCATTATTGATAATTGACTCTTTGAATAAATATCACTAGTGATAATTTTTTTTGTATTTTGTGTTTAAATATCACTAGTGATAATTGACTGTTTGAATAAATATCCCATGTTAATGTTTATTTTCCTTCACTTTGTTTTGTTTTTGTAGACTGTGTCTAGAATTTATGATGATACTGATTACAAGGATAAATTTGGTAAGATTGTTTGGAATATGTTTATTGGGCCCAAGGAATTTGAAGACAGATGGAATAAGCTTATGAAGGAATTTAATCTTGTCAATCACAAGTGGCTTTCATTTTGTATCATTCAGATCAATGGGGTCGCGCTTTCTTTTTGATTCTCATTATGCGGGTTTGATGGGGACTACTACTCGGTCAGGAGAGCGAGTTGAATCTTTTTTCTACTTATTTTACTAGTTCTTAGTTCAAACACTTATCATGTTTATATTGTTGTATGGAGTCTGTAATGGAATAGAAAAGACACAACAGATAAAAACTAGATCATCAGTCGTTTGATTCATTCCCTGCTTTGCTGACACCGTTACCTATTAAAGAGCATGTTGCTAAAGTTTATACTCGCAGCCTTTTTATTCGTGTCCAGAAAGAGATTGTTGCAGGGTCTTGGTTATGTTCAATAACGGGTATGAGTTCAGATGAGGGATGTACTGTTTGTATTATTGATGAGGAAAAAATAAAACTTGTTGGTCTTCCAGAAGTGATTGACAAAGAAAGTACTTCGGAGAATGTTGATGAAGAGATTAATTTGCATCAAAAAGTTACAGGACATTACAAGGTGCACATTTTGAATATTATTTATCACATTTTATATTTTTCAATTTTTTATTTTTATTGTTAAAAATATGGTATGAAGTATCACCTGTGATATATGATTGTAATGATATTTTTTCTAATTTTTTATTTAGTGTTTTTAAAGTATCACAAGTGATATTTTCAGTTTTTATTTGTATTAATTAGAATGTTACATGAAGTATCACTTGTGATATAATGTTATGTTTTTATTATGAAGGTACTTTATAACAAAGGAGATGGTTCAGTTTCCTGCTGTTGTCAGCTTTTTGTTCGCTCTGAGATTTTATGTCGACACATATTTTGTGTATTCAAGAACTTCAAAGTGTCTTGTATTCCAGATCAGTATATATTGAGGCGTTGGACCAAGGATTTGATCCCACCTGATTTGAGGAACAAAAAAAACCGTTATGACGAGAAGAATGAAGCAATTGAGAAGCTTGCAATGGAGGCTTCTATCATACTTGATTCATGTGCACATATGTTGAGGAATAATGAGCCAAAGTTGTATGTGTTTGTAAACAAGATGAAAGCAATAAAGTCTGACTTCGAGGCTGAGTTGCCAATTGTTCTAACCCACACAATTTCTAATTTTGTTCAAGAATTTATGGGTGTTAAGAAGCCTGATAAGGTTAAAGTGAAAAATCCAATAGGTGTAAGGCCAAAGGAACCGTAAAGAAAATGAAGCTATCAAAGTGTGAAGAGAAATATCAATGAAGAAAAGTATGAAGAAGATTAATAAAAAAAGAATGGTTGTGGTGTTTGTGGATCTACTGCTCACAATAAGCGTACTTGTCCACTGAAGAATAATGTTGATGTCTTATATCCTGCAGTAGTTGTTCCTGGCGGCAGTGATCATGTAGATGGTGGGCTCCGAGACGGTGCTTCTAGAAGTGTTTCAGTTTAATATGTGTTTTGTCACAGTTTGAGTCTGATTTTACTTTCATACAAAAAGATAAAAAATTAGTACAGCTCATGCATTTTTCTTTACATCTTATTTTACCTTCTTACGCAAAAAGAATTATGTTCATTAGGTTTCAATAAAATTTTCTGATTATTGTGATTTATGCATTTATCTATTATCACTTGTGATATTATGTTATCAGCAATTCAATAGTTTTTGGTTTTATATTGATGTTTATATCTCCTGTGATATTTTCTTAATTTTTAGATGCAATAATTTTGTTTGTTATTTTGTAGATGACATGTTTGAAATTTAAAGTTTGGTATAGATCTAATTGGGGTTTAGGGTATTTGGTATAGATCTAAGTGGTTAGGGGTTTAGGGTTTTTGGTATAGATTTTAAAGTTATTTGTATATCACTTGTGATATTATATCCATTGGTTTGTTATTTAGTGTTTTTGGTATAGATTTAAGTGGTTAGGGGTTTAGGGTTTTTGGTATAGATCCAAGTGGTTAGTTGTTTATGGTTTTTTGTATAGATCAAAGTGGTTAGGTGTTTAGGGTTTTTTGTATTGATCCAAGTGGTTAGGGGTTTAGTGTTTTTTGTATAGATCTAAGTGAATAGGGGTTTAGGATTTTTGGTATAGATCTTATTGGTGTTTAGGATTTTTGGTATTTATCCAAGTGGTTAGTGGTTTAGGGTTTTTGGTGTAGATCCAACTTGTGATATTATAATTCTTCTTTTTGTGTGTGTGTTATCACTTGTGATATTTTGTTAAATTTTAATCAATTGCAAGTCTTTGTATTTCTTTGTGATATGAAAATTTTTAATCAAGAATCAAATGTGATAAAATGCTATATTAAAAGTGGTTGTTTGCATAAGAGTTATTATAGAAGTCTATTAACTATCCCAAACATAATACATAATCGACTACTAGGCAATGATGTTTACAACAACAGAGCGCATCCTACTTAGTTTTATGCAGTTGCATACATACTTTTCATGTCTATTACTAAATTAAGAATCTAAATAAAAAGTACTAAGTTTTTCATAAACATGAAATTCAAGACAAATCATTGTCGATTGCTTCCTCCTTCACCTGCTTCAGTCATCTTTTTTGCATAATCAGACATCTTTTTCTGATAAACGTTTACTTCATGTAGTAATATTTTTGCTGCAATTCTTGATCTCAAGTTATTCATCTGCATCCGATGATTTTTGTCATTTTCAGGCAGCAAGCCTGTTTTCCATTGTGCTGTAGTTGATCCTTCATAAAGCTCCATATGCATGATCATATACAAACCACAATCTATTTTTTCTTTTTTGTCTTCCATTTTATTTTTAAGATTATTGCTTTTTTATATGCTGTCAAGATCTTATCTGCATTTATATTTTGATACATCAACAGGTGCCTTCCAAACATGCTCCTTTGTAGAAATTAATAGCTAATTATTATTACAGACCAACATATATTAATGTGATATCTCTTGTGATATTATATTGCACTCAAAAGAAACAAAATATCAGTTTTGAGGAACAAAAAATTATTACCACAAACTTAACATTGTCTTTATATTTCCCTTCGTATGTTGCATCGGATTCGCTGTTGTCTATTATCACAGGTTTCCCTGTTTTGAGGTTGAAAACAATGAGGTAGTAATGGCCGTGAGCAATGATTGGGAAGAATGCTTGTTTTCATAAAAATATGAAAATATTTAAAATTTAAAATAATACAAGAATTTCACTGAACAAATTAATAAAATATTTTTAATATACCAATTCGACGTCCTCCATTTGCATTTTTTCTACGTCGTTTTCCATCTGAATTGACAGCATTTCGTGAAACCTGTCATACTAGGCATCTATTTTCTTGTCAATTTCTTTTGTTTTGTCCTCCAATATTCCCGACACCTGATTCATAATTAATAAAAAATTATATAAAGCTAAATAATTTAAGATGTAAAAGAATACAATATTTTTTTAAATTAAAAAGCTCCTACCATCATTGATGTATAAAAGAAATGACGTTTCATATTCGTCATTTTGAATTTTTCTTCGTAATTGAGTATAGAAATGTATACGTCGATCACTGAAGTATCAATTTCAAGCCCTGGTGCCAATGATTGAATATTCATTCTGAACAAAATCATACGTTCATCATCATTGAAGACTTCTTCTCTGTGTAAATTATCACAAGAGATAACCATAAGCATAAAAACTAAACAGATAAAAAGATGATATAATATCTATAGTGATATTTTTATACACTAGTGATATATCACTAGTGATATATCAAACACACTTATATCTCTATCAATATCACTTGTGATGTTTCAAGTGACAAACAACATTCTATAAGTAAAAATAAATGGATACTTACTCTTCCTCCTTTTGTGTATTGAATATGCTTCTTCCCAAAAGCTTCTCATCCTCTGTAAGTTCTACGACTGGGTCCACCGTCTTGTTTACGTATTTGGATTTTAGTCCCATTTTCTTTTCGCTTAGAATCTTCATTTTTTCATATGTTAGGCTTGCACCGAGGTCAAATGTCGGCTGAGAACCTTGGAGTGAATTATCTATGCCGAAAACAAGACTTTCCTAAGAAGATGATCCTATTTGATCCTTTTCTTTTTTGCCTTTTCTTTTTCGTTCTCGTTCTTGCTGCTGAGCTTTCTTTGTTAGCTCAGCGGAGAATTCACGCCCTTTTCTTATAATTTCCTCTTTATTCTCTAAAAAACTATCCCAGTTTACATCATGTGTTTGATCCTTCTTCTTTTCAGCACTCGTTTGTGTTGGAACAAATAGATGTTCATTTTGTATGTAGTATTCGTCAAATTTTGGGTCATCAAATGGATCGATTTCTTCATTTATTTTTTGATTTGTTGCCTTTTTATTTTCCATCCTTTCTTCCTTATTTTTATCAGTTTCATCTTTATTGGAAGTCCCCATTTTTTGTTCATCTTTTTTTTCACCACATTCAGCAGTGTAGTGGGTCTCGTTTCTTTCGTCATTTTGGACTTCTGCTACTATTTCAACATCATCTTCATCATTTGAATGTGTTTCCTTTCTATAACTCTCTTCATTCTCATCTGCAAGTTGTGAGCCATCATCGTTATCATCATCATATTCGCTTGATGAAGAAGATATGCACTCTGGCATATCAGGTTCTTTAAAAATATCCTTCATCCGCTGCTTTAGTTGAAGTAGCTTTTCATCATCTTGAAATTTTATCAAATTCTCGTTTATCTTTTCTTCTATTTCTGATTTCTCGATCAAAATGCTGTTTATGTTTTCTTCTAGCATCTCATAGAGTTCCTGTAACATAATTTTTTTTACAAAAAAAGAGAACTACCACCTTTGATATTTTGAATAAAAAACTATCATCATTTAATATGATTTTCAAATAATATTATTAGTGATTTTCAAATAAATTTTTTTATAGCTCACCTCCTTTTGATTTGGTTCTTCTCCTTCTCCTACATCATCTTGTATTTCTCCAATTCTCATATAGTCATTTTGAAGTTCAGCTATCTCTCTCTTCTTTAAAAGACTTGTGTTCCAGCTTTTGAATGCCGGAAGTCTTCTTTTCACTTTCAACATATCAAATTTTGTGTAATGCAGATATGTGAGCTGTTTCATCAAACATTTATTATATTAATAGAATACTCATCAGATTAAAACTGTTATTTTAAGCATAAAAGTAAAAATAATTTAAATCCATAACTTACCATCAAGAACATCACTGGCCCATAATACACAACGTCTTTTTTTTCAATTTTGTTGCCCAATCAAGCTTAGACACACTTGCACATTCAATGATGTATGAACACCAGTCAATATCACTGACATCATCTCCTTCAAAAACATTCTTCAATACTGTGAAATTCACAGTCGAGCTGTTTTCACAACTTCCCAACGTGTTTGCAATTAATGTCCAAATGTTCATCCTAAACATATACTCAGAGTTTTTTGTTTGAATGATTACATCTGATAACGCTTTTATTATGAGCTTGTTGACATTTCTGAACTGGTCTTTCCACTGTAGCAAGAATGGATCGTTGTACTCTCTCCGGCCTTCTCTTTCCAGTCTCCTTCTCCTCATTGGCAGTCCAAGAACCTGTTTTACTGTTTTTGGAGTTATGAATATGTCTCCCATTGGACACTCTAACGTTATGTCTCCCATTTCCCTTATTACCTTCTTCCTTTCTAGACTTAATCCACGTATTGCTTCAAACAGTTGTATAACTGTTGCTTTACCCTTTAAGACATTGTTATTTTTTTGTTTATTAATCCTTTTATTCTTTTCACTTCCTTCTTCAAAATCAACCACTTTTTCTTTTCCTTTAACCTTAATTTTTCTTTTTTGTTCAGCATCTTCTTCAA